>JASKDV010190680.1:0-11131 GCA_032466395.1 Aegires albopunctatus
ACCCCCAAATTTACCAATATTATGTGATAGCATTGTTAACCCCCAAATTTACCAATATTATGTGATAGCATTGTTTTACCCCCAAATTTACCAATATTATGTGATAGCATTGTTAACCCCCAAATTTACCAATATTATGTGATAGCATTGTTTTACCCCCAAATTTACCAATATTATGTGATAGCATTGTTAACCCCCAAATTTACCAATATTATGTGATAGCATTGTTTTCGTCTGTTGTATTATCTTTGTAGAGAACAGGGAAAGAAGGATCCGTGGTTTAGCCTTACAGAAAGCTTTACAAGAAAGAAGTTTACATGTGTATTTCCAATACTGGAAAGCTGTCACCAGGGTGAAAATATCAATCCAACAAAATGTTTATGCAAAATTGCAAGCAAAGTAAGTCATTTGAAAGTGAGCAATAATCTCTATTTTTCTCTCATAAAATGAACTGTTGTTAAATCTGTGTAAATTTTGGAAAGAGAAACTAAAGAATTTTATGATAAATAGAGGCAATAAATTAGGAATATTCTTACTTTTGATGATTTAAATGTCTTAATTCTATGAAATTGACCTAGTGAAAGGAATACATCGTGGATGGCCATCTGCATAAAATTTACTTTGAGCTTTGATGAAAATAGTCGTACACAAACTGCTGAACTGAATAAACGATATGTAGATACAAATTAGAATATGATGAAAAAGTTTTTGATTGCAAACAAAACAACAACACTTTTATCATCATCACTGAATGTTTCTTAATTTTTGTTATTCAGGCTTTTCAGTGCATGGCGGACGTACTCTCACAACATCTGCTACTTGAGGAAACTACAAGATCACATGACACAACGTGTTAACACTAGAATTTTGACCAATGCATTTATGAATTTGCGCTGGCAAGCAGAATATTGTCAGAGTTTGAATGAAGTTGCTGATCGTATGTCAAAAGATCGTAAAAATGCCACTTTGAGAGCTGTCATCGTGTTATGGAAGGACCGCCTTGACAGAATCAATGCATCTAGGTTGGTGAAAGCTGCTTAGCTAATTTATGAATATTCCTACTGATGCTTTGATATTTTAAAAAATAGGAATAACAAGAACATTTTCTGGAAAAAGCATTCTAAAAGAAAGATAAAAAAAAAAAAAAAGTCTTGCATATTGTCAAATTTATGATTTCTTTTCCATGTTTTTCTTAGATATACAGAATAATATCTTAAGACCATAAAAGTCATGAAGATGTATTTAAAAGATCATACACACTTTATTTTTCTTCTTCTTCAAGGATATTGTTGCAAACTAGAATGTACAATTTAATTGAATTAATTGCTTGCCAGCGTACCAGTTATGCTTTGAAAGTGGCAAAATTTTCATACTATCACTGTACAATCATAACAATATTGTGTTAATTTATTCTTCAAAATACCTTTATTCATATTCTCATTTATCAAAGTTGTTTTACTCTCTTTTGTTATTTCAGATGCTATGGACATATTCTAGCAGTGAGGACTTATAGACGTTGGTGCAGATTTGTTGAAAAACGCAAAACAGAACGAGAAAAGGATAAATCCAACTTAGAGAAGGCAGTGCTATTTAATAATGGAAAAATTTGGTAAGAAATTAAAAGAAAGCAAAGTTAAGCTAAGCTATCTGTTTAAATTGTATTTTAAAGAAAGTATTAATGATTTAAAATCTTGATTAGTAATCTCAATTTAACTTGCAATTCTATTCTCTTAATTTTCAAATATTGTAAAACATATGCAGCAGTTACTCATGAAAGTCATTAGAACCCGCTTATTCTGAAACTCAAAAAAATGTCTAAAATTTTCAGTCTAACAGGGATTTCGGTATAACCGATAATGACGCAACATCGCTGTGTAGAGGTACTTTAGTATGCTATAATGATGTTTCGGGTGTTATTCATGTCAATGGAAAGGAAACACTGCATCAGCCATTTTGTATGAGGACAGGACAGACATTCATTGCGTTAAAATGTTTTTTTTATTGCATTTTTGTGTGATTTCTGTTCTCAACCAACCGATAAATATTTCAGTATAAGCGGGCTTACGTTCAGATTAACCGGTCTATTTATATAGAAAAAATTCCGATCTTTGAAAAAGTTTCAGTTTAACCACGATTTCAGTATATCTGATTTCAGCATAACCGGGTTCAACTCTATCAATTTTTGCAATCAAATGCTTAGTCATAAGGCTGCTTTAGACTTCTTTGAGTCAATGAAAGTATTTTCTCTTTGTGACCCCAGGGGAGATCAATCATTATTAATTGTTTTTTATAGGGAATGATGTAAAACTTAATTTGTGTTTAATATGATAAACATACATAATGCTGCTTAACTTGTCTTGCCAGATATTCAATTATTAATAATCTTCACCATACAAGAAAATTAATAGAAATATAGATTTAGTTTGCGATAAATACACATTTTGATAATGTTGATAATGTTTTATTTCCTTTTTTCTTAATTCCAATAGCAAAAGAGTTATCCAAGGCTTGAAGATGGAAGTGAGGGTTTCTAAAATGGTGCAGAAAAGAAGACAGAGATTATGTTATAAATATGCAAGAACATGGAAATATAGAGTTGACTTACAGGTCACCGCAATGGAAATGGTTTGTTTGTTTTTTTTATATCTTACAACACCGAAACCAAAGAATACTTCTGAAGAGTAGTAAATAGTTATTTGTTAATATGAAATTTCCTCTTTAGATTAATCAAAATAGTCATCACCGGTGTTATTTCAATATATTGCTTCTCAGATAACTTGAAAGGCTTAGGTCAACTCAAGGACAACTAGAGTCTACATAAATAAGTCTGATATGAAAGCAATAAGCATTTGTGTGTGGGCATGAATATGTTTGAGTGTGAGGTTATTAAGAGAGAGAGAGAAAGAGAGAGTGTAATTATACTTCAAAACAGTCGTTTTTTAATCTTTATCATTTTTGGCCTAAAGAACCTTTAATCTGGAAATAATCTCAAGATTTTTAAAATCATGTATTACTATACATACAGCATTTGTTATTCCAGTAGGTTATGGATTTTATTTTTATGATGGGATTTAATATAATAAAATATGATCAGAAAATTCAAAATTTTTAAACAGGAATGGGAATTGGCCTGCCGTCATGTCTGGTGTACATGGAGAAAGAAATACTGCAAGAGGATAACAGTCAAACAGGTTTCTATGAAAGAAAATGAGCTGATCATATCTCGAGTAAGAAAAGCATTGTATCTTAATTTATCAGACTTTGTTATGTTCAATAATTTAGTGTCAGTGATAGAAATTACTACACCTGTAATTCTTTACCAACGACAACTCTTAAGGTTTTCATATAGCGATAAAATGTTCAATTCTATATTTTCTTATCAATAGATTTACTATGTACATGTATTCATCTTTCATTTTTCTCCCATCATTTGACTCTAAGCATATTATAATCTTTCAACATATTTTGTTATTGTAACAGGTGTTCAAGGTATGGATGAAAATATCTGGTTTACGCAGAAATACAGCACAGAAAAGTCCACAACCTTCACCAGTAAATAGAAAATCCTCCTCCTCTTCGTTACTTCCTGTACCTGTTGGACAAGCGAGATCCTCTTTTTCATCATCCTCATCACCATTTCCACAACTGCAAAGTACACAATCTCATTTTGGATTTAGAGGAGGAAAAAACTTTTGATGGGTGAATTTAACATTATACTGCATTATCTTTTCAAATTGTTTCCCAGCCTCCCCTCAAACTAGAGACAAAATAAGAAGAATGGGGAGTCTTTTCAATTCCATAAGTGATAACAGAGCAAATCAGAGAATATCCCTTGCCCAGGTACTTATTCATATCTCAGAATTCTTGCTTATGCAAGAAATTTTTTAAAAAATTTCAAATGTTAGTCTTAACTCAATGAACGTTGAAGGGATGTAATACTTAGTCATTACTTTTAATAATAAGGAAGATTTTTCATTTGAAAATGAAATGCATATTTTGATATTGTTCTACTGCCATATTTCATGAAAGAGATGGAAGTAAGCATTTTTATAATGGTGCAGATAAAAAAGATGATGTAGATTATGTGATAAACGTGCAAGAACATGGGAATTTCAATATAGAGTAGATATGTCACACCAATGGGAATGGGTTCTTTTTAATATTTCATATCCTTTCCAACACAGCAACCAGAGATCTATTCTTATGGGGAGTTAAGATTTATCTAAAAAAAAATTGATAATAATAAAAATAAAAAGGGTATCTCCACAATTCTTTACATCCTCAAGCATAGGCTTTTTTTTTATTATCAGAGATATAGATCAAGGCTACATGGAATCTCAGGTATTCCCATACCCACCCATCTTCTCCTCCCTAAATATGATTGAAAGCTATTCCATGTGCCAAATTTATGTTATCTTCAAACAATTTTTTTAGGATTTTAGTTTATCTAGTGGGTGCGCTGGTGACCTTTGAGCAAATTGACTATTCTGGAACCACCATGGCTTTAACTATGAGCCAAATGATGGCCGTTAAACTACAAGACAATGGTTGGGCTTCCAGTGGCCTAAGATTCACTCCCTAAAAGTTTGTTTTCAAAATACAATTTTTACTCTTCAATTGACCAGCATTATTGTAACGCATATTGTTATGAAAAAGATGGAAGGTGTTGGAATGAATGGTGAATGTTAAAGCAAAAGTGGAGACCACAAAAGCTTAAGATAAGATTCTCATTTAACCAAAGAGATAGATAAGACAATCACTCTGTAGATGATGGCAAGTCCCTATGATTATTATTCATGCAGCAGGTAGCAGCTTAAGAGGAAATTGTCTTGATCAATTTTTACCCATTAAAGTGGTATCATCTTCATGAAAAGTGATTCAATTAAATTGAATAACTTTGAAACAAATTTTGTTAATATATCTCACTCTAGGTTAGGTCAATGTCAAATTTAATTAGTGTGCCAAGCATGTTGATGAACATTTACACATTTCTGATGCAAAATCAAAGGTGCTCAATACTTATGAATTCTTGATTTTTGATAATAATTGATATACATTGTTCATGTTACGCATAATTTTCATGTAAAATATTAGCCATTGTACAAATATGTCATTTACCATGTGATATTCAATCTAGTGATAACCATCTGTGATAATGACATGATGTTCTTTGCTGCCCTGTTAAGTTATTTATTCATCATAAAAATTCATTTTGTAAATTTTATTACTTTTTATGTGTGATGATAAAGCAATCCATGAGAATAAAATTATTTCTATAAAATATGATTAAACAATAGTTGATGAAAAATACCAAAAAGAACTATTGTCCAAAGACTGTGATAATTTATTATTTTGTTATTTAAAATGTACTTACCTAAGTCATTCTTTATAATACAGTCATGGTATCAAATGTATAAAATTGGATATTTTATGATAATATTGTTATTGACATTGCAAAGATTATGGTTGTTTTATAAATCAATACATGATTGTAAGAATGTTAAGTCATGTTCTTTGACTGTGGTTAATAATACAAATAATGTTTAGATCTAGGATTATTTTGTATATTGTTAAACAACCATGATAAATGAACCATGAATGTTACTTTGCATTTGTTCTTAAACTTTTTTATGTTAAAAAAAGATATTTATGCCCCAATCCAAAGATAAACCAATCTTAATTAGTTTTCTCTCAAATATGTAGTACATTTTATTCTTTAATATTCTCCTATATCGTACAACATGTCCATCATAAGTTAAACTGAATAAATTAATGTTTTACCACGTTGCATTCAATTCAAAATGTTATTAAAAGAACTATATCACCAAGATGAGATTATGGCATTGCATAAAATATTGTCATGGCTCTTGATGCACAAGCTGAAATGGATGATTCACTGATTAGGTTGCTGTTCTCAAGATTGCATGCCTCGAGTATGATCGCAGGCTGACATGCACCCTTGGCCTTGAGTTCATGGGAAAGATGACTTTTTACACAATTTTTCCTTAATCTTCTCAGATGTATAATGGTTTAGCAAAGTGTAATAAATATAACCAACTACCTTCTTGTCCAGGATGTGGTTTTACTTGTATCACATATTTTGCCTCTTATCAATGAATCAGGAAAAGCTATAGCGCTATGTCCACTTTGGCTCTTGAAAATGAAGGAATTTTTAATTATCATTATCATCCCTTTTTTTCTTTCTCTCTTTTTTTGATATTCTATCAGGCCCAACGAGATTAAGTCTAACAATTCATAAACAAACGTGGAGGTCCAGGATTATTTCTTTTTTTGCTGAGGTTGTTGCCACTTGTTTCATGGAATATAAATATCAAATAAAAGAAAATAGATTACAGCTAGTCTAAGAAAACAGAGACAAAAAAAAAAAGTTTTAGTCATTGATGGATGAGCTTTATTTCTAATACAACAATAATCAACAATCAAAATCACAAATGTTTAATTATTAAAGATAACGGTCAAACAATTCAATCACAGACAGAAATCTCAATAGACAAAAATTGTCTTTGCATAGGACAAAACTCAATGTTCAAGGATATAAACGTCATTTATCACATTCCATTTTTTACGATACAAATAATTTCTACTTTAATATTTCCTTCTATTATACAATATGTACATAAGCTAGACTGGATGGCAACATTAAAGAATTGTAAATATATTAATTCAATAATTTAGTCTTTGCAATTAAAGAATACATAAAGGAAAGCTTTTAAATTGAGAAAATAAATATTTGTCTCCTAATGTTAAATATCACAAAATAATGTGTATAATTTTTTTTTTTATGGCAGGGATGTTCATTGAAATAATAAATAAAATTTTCTCCCAAATAGTTTGGTAATTATATCTATATGAAAAATGATCTGTTATTATATGAAATAAGCATGCATTCTCTATAAATATTTGATTGTTATATCAATGTATTTGTTGTTTAAGAACAGGATGAAATAGTAATGCATTGTAAAATAATCAAAGAATATGAACATGATGCACAATTAGATTTTGGGGAGAAAAAATAAGAGATAAAAAAGGATTAGGTATGGTATATCTTATGATATATAATAACACTGTATTTTATATTTTATGATAATATTGATAGCGTCAAATGTTAAATCATTCGTCTAATTACGGTATCCATAATTCTATTTAATTCAGAGAGAACATTTTAAACTAAAAAAATTGATTTTGATGATAATGATGATGTTGATGAGGATGGTAATGATTTTTTTATTTTTATTAATGCAGTCACTTCTTTCACTTTTTAAGGAAACGGGTAATTTACAATATCTTTGTGAGTCTTAAGATAAGTAGTTGAGCAAGTTGTTCATGTCAATGACAAGGAACTAATAGGAAAACCATTGTGGCCAATGTACCAGACACCTCAAATAGGACAAGTCACCCTTCTGTGTTGAAAGTAGAAGAATACGTCATGAATTATATCCCGTCTAGATTTGTTTTGCCAAAACCAATCTTGGTTCCAGACAGATGCCATCGGGGGTCTTCCCTCATGGAAATCCACAGCATTCACATTGATACTAGGCAGGTTTTGTTGCATCCAAGAAAGGAATTTAAGACTAGGGAAATGTACCTGGAATAACATAGAAACATATTGGCTTGGTAATTTTTATGTTTGAGAGCTGATAAAATGCATTGCGTGATTTCTTTCTCAATAATATAAACAGAAAATAGTTGTCTAGGATTATCACAAAATTACACATCCTTTTCATAAATCAATTCCAATATTATGATTAAAAAATCTACCATTTGAGGTGATGACAAAATTCACTATTTCAAACAATAAATAATTTTGATCAAGCGTTGGCATTATTTCCCATTACATTTTATCTGCTAAAACACCCATAATGGATAGGTAAAATTGGTAGGGCTCAGTAGGATCCCAATGCAGTAGGATAAGGCCTACCTTTTTCTTTACACTCTCCATGAAGTAGAAGTCATCGGAATGAAAGAGGTTGACAGGCAATGAGAAAGCTCTTGAAATCTGAGTCAGGTGTTCATTCTCATGAATCAAATAGTCTATGTACCTGAAAAGGACATAAGCAATAAAAATTAGATACTTTAGTTATCAAAACTTTTGTTGAAATGCCTAAAGATATACTGTAATCAATACCAAGTAAAAATGAAGCCATGATTGGGTTAGAATAGAGTAAAAATGATCGGAAATCTGTAGAAATGACTCAATTAGAACGCAATACAGGACAATTGAATGTTTCGGTTGTAAAACCTTTGTCAAGAACAAACAAAGACAAAAATAACATGACTACATAGATAACATGTGATACATAACTACATCAAAATAAAATATGAAATGAATAAATCAGATTAAAACAAAAAGAAAAAACATACTCCCTGATAGAAAATCAATGTTGAGAAATAAAATAGCATTTTGATCTAGATGACGTACGTCACATGTTTTTTAGATACATGTACTTGTGTTTTTTTTGTCTCTGTTCTTGACAAAGGTGATACATCCAATTGTCTCATATTGTGTTCTGGTTGAGTCATTCCTACAAACTTCCTGTCATTTTTACTGTTTATACTACCAGGATCTCTTATATAATGCTGTTATTCATTCTGCCTGAGATTTGTTTCCTTAAATGAAATGAATGTTAGAAAGTTAAAGAAAGAGTATTGAGAAAGTTCCATATTGTTAAACCAATCCCTCCTCACCAATCCTATGTAGAGAGTAAACCTATTATGAAGCACTGTGTCAGATCCAATATAATTTTCAGGCATATTCTTAAGACCATTTCAAACATCATTAACACTACAATTACAATACTAATAAATATTATTTCAATCGGGACTAGTAATATTTGATGGTTTTCTAAACACAAAGTCTAGTCATATATTTCTATTTGATCTTCGGGTATAACACAACCCTTTAATTTGCCCAAAATGCATTGGGTGAGTTCATATCCTTAGCATACTTAATAATCCAGAGTTCTAACCTCATAATATCCAATGATCTCCACAGTTGGGTTTCTTTTAACAGGATGGGGAGGGGGCGGTTAGCTAATCATAATGCGCAGTTACACTCATAAGACTAAAAGGCAAACTAATTACATTATGATAAACTCTAATGCAATGCATGTATAGGATAAAGATAATACATGTACAGAGAACACTAGTCAGTTGCCTACCAAGAGACGATATGAGAAGCCTTTAATGTGTGAACATTGGCCCCGGTACCTGGGAACACGTCTCTCATGCCTTTCTTAGAATCTTTCATTAGGTAAGGATGAGCCTGCTTACGAGCCTGGTAGAAATAAGCAAAATAAATACATGAATAAAGGTAAATATAAAATATTTACAGGTCTGTTGAAAAAAAAAGTTGGCAATTGTAGGCATACTGTGAGTAATAATGTAAAGACAAATTTAGAGCATATCAAAAGACAATTTAATCCAAGTTAAACTCACGAAATTGAGGAACTAAGCATTACATCTCTGTTTTGATGAATACTTTGAATAAAATGAGATATTTTTTTTATTGTCAAAAATAAAAAAAAGCAGCACATATGATTGCATCGTTACAGCAAAAAAGGGAAAAACTGTAAAAGAAAAGAAAATGCCAACAAATCTCCTCCCCTCACCTCCAAGGAATGAAATAAAAAAATTAATAAATACAGATAACAAAGAAATTATTTTGAAAATTCAAATTCTAAGCAAACATAAACAAAGTTCAATCACATAGAAACATCAGTGGTGCTTTGTCATCCTAAATTATATTATGAACATACATGTAGTATAATCTTTTGGTCACTAATGAGTATTATATGTTTATTCATTAATTTAGAGATTCTCATGAATAGAAAGTGAGAGAGAGATAGAGAGAAATAAATTGTTGTTAACAACCTGGTCAAGCAGTGGCCTGTTCTTGGTTACTTCTTCCGTAGGAACCATAGAGGCAGGCGTGACGGTAACACCAGTACGTCTGGAGACAACAGTCTTAGGTCTTTTCCCAGGACATATGGTTTCCTGTTGAATGGTCGTTATAGGGTCCGCACATCTGGACATGGGTGACGTGGGATGCAATGGAGAGGGAATATGGGCTGGAAGTATATTGTGTTGAGGAAAATATTAGCTATGCAATTCTATGTTATAATCATGATTAAAGGAATTTGAATTAATTGCATGAAAGGGAGAGGGAATACATGAGCTGATGGAAGTATATTATAAGAGTTGAGCGTAGAGTAGATCATTAGATGTCTATCTGTTCACTCTACAAGTATTATCACAATCATTGGGAAACGAACATGGAGTAAGATTGCCTTATTAAAGCACCCCATATATCCAATCTCTAAGCCCGTCTATTTGTCATTTATTACTTTATTTGAAGTTCATCATGATTAGCGACTTCTATGTAAACTTATAATTGATAATAGAGAAGGGTAGAGGCTGTTGCTGAAAGATGGTGTTTGGACCAGCTGATTATTAGAATATATAGAAAAGCATTTTTTAAATAAAGATATAATTCCAAAACAGAAGAACTTCCTCTTTAGCATTCCTGTTTCAATATTGTTTTAACTGGGACAATACCACACGCAATCTAATGATTAAGTTTTTTCAAGCTCAGTAAGGAAGCTATCCCTCCCCCCTCTCTCTCACTCACTGTCTGTCTGTCTCTCTCTCTTATTTATTTATCTTGTTGCTAAAGCCCTTCGGAAGAGGAGGGCAGGAGAGGCATTGTGTGCTCCCTCCCACCCAACTCTACCAACGTCAAAATGCAAAAAGAAACCAGATTGAGCACCTTTCTGGGGCCATGTCTCTGAAGGGTCTCCACCTGGTCCTTGGTATCTATGGAAACCATGGGATGCCATGGCTCGTAAGCATGAAGGAGTTGTCACTCTGCGGCACACCGTGTCCCTCACAGGCCCTGTCCTTGATGGAAAGGCTGTAGTCCTTGCAGGTGGAACCAGTGTATCCATTGGCCATTGCTACAAAATACAAGTATAAAAATGCTATCATCCAGGATATTTTTGATAACTTAATATTTTAGAAATCGTACGAACTTTTGCCCTCATCTCAGGACTTGCTGTATATATTATGAAAAGCTAGAGAGATTCACTGTTGTGGGGGGGGGGGGGGGGGGGGG
>JASKDV010190691.1:2500-11614 GCA_032466395.1 Aegires albopunctatus
GTGCGAGTTGTAGGTGTATGGGAATTAAGGCTTGTTCTTTTCAGACATTCCTTTGGACACTAGTTTTTAGGGGAAACGATAAGGGATAGGTGGGGTAATGAAAGAAGGAATTAATTGCAAGGATGGAGGGGAAGTAATAAGAAGGGGACAGGAGGGAGCTCGTTCTTCTTGAATTTTCCGTTTGTAGGAACATCAGACAGCAGAGATATTTCGGACAAAATAGCTTTTCTTTCTTTCTTTCCTTTCGAAAAAATCTTAGTTTGTTGTTTTTAATTTCATTGACAGAGAATGTGGTATTCTTATGATTTACGTTGCAGATAATACTTTAGGCCGATATTTTCTTTTCGTTTATTTTATAAAAATTAATGGAGCTTTCACATCGTGATCTTTAATCTCCTTTAATCTCCAAACTTGTTCCCGCTCTCATGTGTCAGTCAGATAAATATTTTGACTTGCTTATCCTATTTTTAGCAACATCCTCCCTTCATATAATATCATTCTCTGCCTTTTTCTTTTTATACTGGTTTAGTCACGTTAAGCAAGTTCTCTGTAAACAAAATATGATGAAAATATATGATCTTAATAACAAAGATAAAGAAACGAAACAAACAGACAAGACGAACTAACAATGACAATTCGGGTATAATTATAATATGCTTTATCAATAAATGACAATACGAAAAAAGAAAAAGGCAGAAAGATTGAGAGACGAGGGTATATAATAAACAATGATAATTTTGTTTTGATTTTGTTTATTCTATTCTTTATATCCCTGTTTTCACTTGTTTTATTCCTCTTTTCATTTTTGTTTTTTGTTTGTTTTTTTTGTTATCATTTTCATTTGATGTCGTTGTTATTGATATTAATAGGGAATGGATAATGTATATTCGATACGGCATTGTTTTCTTTGTCCTGTGTATACAATTTTTTTATTCACCACTTAAACCAACAGCGACTTCTTTTTGTTCCTAACAACCTATGTGAAATGTGATGAATTGTCAATAATATTATTTCTAGTTTCCCGAACTTGGTATTTTTAAAAATGGTATTGCCACATATTTCTTGTTTGTGATTGTTGTTAGTGGTCTGTTTAAAAGTACGCCTTTTGTAATAACTGTTATCTATGGCTGATATCTTATTATACGTTTCATATTACTTTAACTGTACGGACAATAAAATTATTCTTATCCTTCCCTATTTCTAAACACAAAAAATGGTGGTAGGCTGGCTCAAATGTCTTGATGAACCAGCCGCAGATCTACTTGGTCTCATCGTCTCATACTTTTAATTTATAAACCCTCATCGCCTCCTTAACTAAAGAATGAACAAAGCAAAAATATTGTTATGGAATTAATTGCCTTTGAAGTGAAGTAATGCCCCTTCATTTCCATCAGTGTCCAACGTTTTCATCCGCCCATAGCTCCTTCCACAGGTGCATCGCTCTACCTGCTATCATATCCCATCCTGACCTATTTAAAAATGTCAATACTCCTCTCGTTCAACTTATCACACCTACCCTAGAAGAATGTTTGGTCACACTGACGTAAAGGCTCTAATCTTTTTGCCCTTCTTTGACCACCGTAAGACCCGAGTGGTGATGGTCTGAGACAGGAACTGACACCAGGGACATGCATTTCTCACCTTCCGCATGTCTTACTCACCTTACTATCTGTCATTCCAAATTTTTCTCCTTTTGGGGTTTGTTTGTTGTTGTTTTTTTCTTCTTGAGGTTTCTTTTCCTTGTTTGTGTTATTTTGTATTTTTGTTGTGTTGTTGTTTTTGTTCTTGTTGTAGTTATTGTTGTTGTTGTTTGTTTGTTTGTTTTGTTGTATCTCCTCATTCATTTAAGATTTTATTCACATCGTTGTTTAGTCGCCCAGTGGATAGTGTCGAAAGCTGGTATGGGTTTCACTTTGTGGCCCTTTTACTTGAACCATTTCAACATGATACAATGAAATAACAATATGCGTCTCTAAAAATATGGAATTGATTTTTCTAACTTTGACAATCCCTTGTACTACCCAAAACATGCACCTTAAACGATTCTGAAAGAATTGTGAATGTGTTCCTCTAAAAATAAAAGAAATGGAAAAACGGTAGGTGAAACAAAGCTGGTTCAGTGCGATTCGTTGAATATGTGATTTATAAAATGATAATTTATAGAATTATAATAAGCGTGTGTAATAAGGTTATGTTGGTCTTTCAGGACTAATTGTCAAAAGGTCAGTTAAGTTCATATATTCCCATTTTAACACATATCACTGTTGGAGAGCCTGGGTGTTCCATGCCTTTAGATTGGAGACAGGTGCCAAATCACCTAGATCACCAAGCTCCAATGCTCTACTGTCCCTGCAATTAATGAATCCAAACTACGTAACTCTCTACATTGAGGCAGTATTTGTAATTACATTTATCAAAACGAATGCCTAATATGCATACTTCTGGAGCCAGGAGTCTTCCTTCCGGTAGTAACGCTGTTTCTTTTATCACAAAACTGTTGATACAATATGAAAATAGGCGTTCATTAGAGTTAATGATCTTCAAACTTTGTTGCTTTGTACTTATGTGGTTTGCATTTCATTCGGGTCCAAATTTTGTCTCAGTCGAGTATTGCGTAATTTGCAGTTGTCCCTCCCCTCACATGAAGGCATCTAAGTGACGTCACAATGTAAATACATTTTGAAGATCATCGCCTTGAAGTAGGCAAAAGTACGTCGTATTTTGTTATTTTGTTGATTGGTGAATGCGATTCATACAGATTAAAACTTACTTGGACGATTACACAGTTAATTTTCGGTGGTAGCTCCGTAATGCATTGATTGATTGATTGATCTCTCTCTCTCTCTCTCTCTCTCTCTCTCTCTCTCTCTCTCTCTCTCTCTCTCTCTCTCTCTCTCTCTCTCTCTTATGCCAATATCGTTGTGTTTCCAAACGATATCACTGAAATAGCAGTGGTTATCGAGGTTGGCTTTCAATCGAAAGGCTGTGTTCGTTTCTCGCTGACGCTTGGTCCGACGTTTAGTCCTTGTGGAAGTCTCTTTAGACGTATTTTCCTCGATGTGCTCAGGTGTAAATAGAGTACCCGGTATAGGCAGTGAAAGATCTTTTCAGTATGCTAGCAGGAAAGTGTTGATGATCAGCTTCTTTGTTGCATGCTCTCCAGGGAGTTGAGATGGTACTTGTGAGAAATGGCCTGCCGGGGTAAAATTGATGTAAATTCTGTGAGTCTGCTATGAGCAGAGATGCGGACTCTTACGAGCAGAGATGCAGACTCTAAATCCATCTTCATCTGTTTTAAATACATGTAGATGAAGTTGATTTGCCTATGAACAAACTCAATAACTTTCCCTGGCAATTAACTTAATTCAAGGATTTTTTTACTTTATTTTTACTATGTTGTGGATTATTTGTGCGTATTTCTTATTCAGAACCCCTTTTTTTCTTATAGCAATATGAATAAAAAAGATTGTACCTCTTGCCACGTTTACTTCTTTGATGTCGAAACGATGGCTTCCTCTTGTGTCTCTTTCTACAAACACTGAAATGGATGCTGAGATAAGACAATCTCCCTCTCATTGGCCAGTGTTGACATAACGGATTAGGGCGCATGCGCGCTGGACCTCTAAGCAAATGTAATTTGAATAACATTACACTTCGTATGTTTCTCCATTTACATGTACTTCCGTTTTGTCGATTGATGTAGTGTTTAAATTTCTGGACGTGAAATAGACGGTTAGGACGTTGAATCTAATTATACCGTGTCATTTTTGACAATATACACTCTTGATTTTCGAAATAGCTACCCTCCTAGATGAAGTGTCATTTTATTCAAATAATCATGATCCTGGCTCTGCAATAGAATTGATGGGTTGCTAGAATACGTTACTATAACGTTTAGGATAGGTTCTCGTTACTTAACACTGTGCCAAGCACATTTCTAGATATACATCATGTATTTTCTTGAACTTGAACCAACTATTAATAATCTAAATTAAATTATTAGAAAATATTAAACATTCTGCTCGTAAAATTGCATGCACGTCCATGGTTGGGTACAATATTTGTCGAAATTTAATTTGCTTATTAATTATTGGGAAAGTTTGAAAGCAAACGGAAACTAATGTATCAATCTGACTGGCTTACTTAATTAATTCTCTCCATCTCACTGATATCCTAAAATTAAAAGGGAAATTTGTCTTTTGGTATTTACTGTCATCAAGCTTCAGGTGTAAGAACAACGCCGCAAACGTAGGCAATTCGTGTAAATAACCTTGCCCAAGAGTTAAACACGGTGTCGAAAAAGAGATTCGAACCCGCGACCTTTCGCATGCGAGTCCAACGACTTAACCGTTCTGCCACCGTGCCATTTATGCACATATCCTATGCTGAGTTGGTCATATCCTTGTTCCTTTGGTCCCTCGTTGTGAGGTAGTTCAAATCCGTGGCTATACATTCCGTGTAAATAAAGATACGTTCATATTGGCAGCATGCTTTTGATGTTATTTAATATATCCATCAAATTGCCATTATTATTTTCCTTGACTAGTTGGAATCGAAATGCTAAGAGCATTGTCGGTAGATCTACCTGCCTTGACAACCTATCCATCACAAATTGTCAAAGATTCTGTCCATCACCAACAAAAAAAAAAAGAAGTCTTCCTCTTTTCGACCACATTAAGGTTTTTTTTTTAATGATTTTAACGGCCCATTTGCTTAAATAACGAGCGAAAATAATGATAATATCATAGGAATTCGTTAAATTAATAATAATTTATTCATTATTTTCGCTTTGTAGCAATGTTCATCTTGCGTTATTGTCATCGTCAGTATTTTCATGATTATCATTGTAATGTCTATTTTTTTTCACAGCGTAGCTGAAAAAGATATGCTTTTTTGTCATTTAGTTTTTTAACTGAGGTTTTCTCATTGGTATTTAATTTGATATCCTGGGTGTGATATTCGGTTGTTTAATATTGTACCACTTAGTATTATAGTGATTGTCTTTTTAACTATGATTCAGGTTCCATCTAGTACATTAAATCTTGTTATGTATGTGAATAGTTTATTTTAATTTTCCGTGGTTCAACAATCCCTCCAATATAAGTATCGAGCTGTGATATTGGAGTACTTTCTGAGCAAATGCATTCTCAGCAGTTAATGCCATTAAACAAAACAAGATTGGACACATTTTAGTCTTTCATTTTCTCAACCCCTACAGTCCTGGATATAGGAAATTGGGGGACTGATCCGATTTACTTAGAGCCTTATTATTGGGATCAGCAATGAAAAGCCGTCTTCAGCAGATGCAATCTGACATTCTCGATAAATTATTACTTTGTCTGAAAAATAGTGATTTTCTTTGTCGTGGAAAAGTACATAATAGCAGAATAATCGCGATAAACTAGATTAAGCCTCTCCTTTGATTTCATGCCTACGTGATTTGGTTAATCCAAAGGATAATCCAAGTAGCGGGTGTTGGAGGGATTAACTTCTTTACAACGGAATTCATAGGAAAGACGGAATACTTTTATCGCCCCTTTAATCTGGAAATGGCATGATGTCATGATATTCTTAGTCACAGTTGAATCATAGCCGTAAAATAGAGTTAAAGTAAGAAAGAAATAGAAAAGCTTTTAATTTATGCGTACTTTCCTTTGGAAATTTGACAGCGAATTTATCACAGTTGAAAAAGAAAGACTTAGAGAGAAAAGGTTCGAGTAGGAACTGTCGTATTATCTACGAATTCTTCTCACAATCAAATTGTATCAGACTTACAGGAACAAAAAGGACTGTATCGTGCTCAGGGCTCACACTGATGAATCTAGCAGACCTAATAAAGGAAGACAAGCTGAACTACCGTTGCACAAACGGTTATTCATTTGAATTTGATAATAGAAATGCAGATCTAAATATTGTAAATAAAGAAGGGAGATGACAGTAGTATGATGAAAAGGCGGGGAAAATATTAAAATGATTTTTCCTACTTGTCTATTTCGATCTGATAGAGAAAGATGACTTCAAACTTAGAACTTATAAACGAACTATTTTAAATATTTCACCAACGGAGAAATAATATGATTCAAAGCGCTACCGAGCCACAGCCATGAGAATAGCAATGTCAAAATAAGAAGTGGTTATGCCAAAATTTAAATTGAAAGAATATAATTTTAAAAAATGTAATAAAAAGAAAAATCTACCGAAATGGGAGGCGAACCCACAACGTTCAATTGAAAGTCCATCGCCTTATCCACTCGGCCACAATGTCACAATGTTAGAGGTTCAAAGAATAGTTATACTTTCATACACAGCATGTCATCAATAGAGTCTTAAACAAAAATGTTGTAATAGGTGCACCAAATCCATTTGATCTCTAATAATAAATTGTGTTCCTATATGGAGAGAAGAGAAGAGATATCAATAAGATTGTCATATTTAATCCTATCATCATTCTCAAAAACATTTTTTTTTTCGTATATACTCGTACTAGCCACAATACTAGTTCAATGAACTTTCAGCGACTACAGAATAATGGAATTATTATTTAACACCATAATTTACTCATACTTTGGCCGAGCTTATAGATACATGTACATAAATCTATTTATTTAGTTTATTTTAGCTTTATTTGAAACAAATTCTTTAACAGATATATTGAGGGGAGCGGATAGCTCAGTGGTTAAGGCGTTCGCCTACCAAGCCAAAGGTCCCTGGTTCAAACCCGTGGAGGCTTGAATTTGAAAATTTAAGTTGCTAGGATAAAGAGTGTCAAGTCCTATCAGAGACGGACTATAATGTCGGAGGTCACATGTGTATAATATACGAATGTAAAAGAACCCTTGGCTGTTTACAAGGCAATCTAGGATAACCCTGATATCACCAAAGTAGTGGACATTGGTAAAATTCAATACAACAACAACAACAACAACAGATATATTGTAAAAGACGATGCCACTGTCTCAGATGCTATAGGTAAACAAATGAGATATATGTCAATAGCCAACGAAATAAATGTGAATCCCGTGCTCGCGAGTAAAAAAGAAGTCTCTTTTTATATGAAGGATGACGTTACTGTCAAATGAACGCATTTTAAAGGAAACTTTTCGATACTACTGCCAGCTCTCTATAGTCACGCTGAGATCATGTAGTCTTTCCTGTCTAAAAGATACTGAAAGTCATAGCCACGGGGCGAATATTTAATAAAAAAACAAAAAAAACAAAAAACGTTGTAATTGTTAAATCCAATGTGCCTAATACAGCCTCTGACTTATAAAAGAAATAACCATGTTTTCATTTCCATTAATATTATTGTATTATTGCTTTTGTTTCTGAGATTAAGACGAACAATGTACTATACCTGGTTTATTTCTGACCGAATCATCCCATTGTTTTGGGGCTTTTTGTCTGTCGTCGGGCTTCCTCATTTATCTATAGAGATATGCCAACGATCAGTTTTAAGCAGTGTCTGTTTGATTAAAATAAAACTTCTATGGAGCCTATAAAGATTATGGCATGTATGATTAATCAAACAACCATGACAGGTCTTTCTCGCTGTCAACAACACACCTGTAGCCAATTGTTGATAATAAATAGATATGGGATGTTTAACAGCCCATGATGGCTTTCTTTTGAAATTCCCAGCGCATTCAACTATAACAAGACGATCGTTTCCTTTCACGGTCCCAATAATTGCCTGGAAATAGTAAGGCGTGCGTGGCCGTTTGCCAAGTTCATTTCTTTTATCGTCGTCGATCCATATTATCCTCTTCAGTGTCACCAGCATCGTTTTATTTTAACCGGAGATAAGCGTATAAAGTGATGCACCCGAACAAAGATTTCCTTATACCAATCTGGGTTAACTCATTCCATGTTCAACTAAATCAATTCTGAAATACAATATCGTAATCTGGGTCAAATGCTGTGAAAATCGTCGCAACTGGACACGGCCAGACATTGTTTGGGAGAATTTATGTCATGCATGGCAGATTAATAATCTGAAAAATACCACGCACTTTCAAAAGTGTCTGTTATTGTATTCGGCCGATTAAAGAAGGTTTTAAAGTACATTCCTTCTCCTTGATTTAAAGGTATGTCTTGGATGAGGTTTGAAGTCTTGTTGAGTTTCTCGTTAAGTAAAACCAGTCAATCGTGATTGCTTATCACGGAGGTGTTTGAAGCCGTGCAACGCTGTGATATATTTGATGTAGCCCTACATAATAGTACCCGACAAGATATGCCTCAAAAAATGTCTTGTCACACTGGGCATCGTGTGGCGATGAAAAATTTCCCCCTATCAAGTCTTGGAACGTTGTGTCAAGATATTTTGAGTATACAAGATAATCTACTTTTCAAAAGAAAATGAAAAATAATAAATGAACTATTCCTAATTCAAAATCACGAAATACAACCAATTACATGGATGGTTTGGTATATTTAATTCTATATTCTTGCTTTTTCCTTTTTGACAAAATTTAATGTTGACCGCCTCAGTCACGAGAGTAGCGTCATGATATGCCCCTTTCCTATGTTGGGTGGCTTATCTTTCTTGGTCCATGAAAACTTGGTGATTCTGGAATGTCTGTCTAATCTCAGACACTGGTTAGCGGTACAAAAGTTGTAGTCGGTGATTTAACTGAAAATCAACAGACTGATCATTCACTACAAACATCAAGCTGCTACAGTATTGGCAGACAAACATTTTCAGAAATGTCTGGAAAAGTTTACCTGCAAACTCAGTCAGTCGTAGCTTAATTTTGTCACTGACACTTGGTAGACTGCAAAAGTAACACGAGCTCAAATGATTGAATTTCAAGCACATTACATGAAAGATCGTTTTGCAGATATATTTTTCATGGATCAGTCTGCCACTTTGGAAACGGCATAAGACTTCTGTTTGACTGCACTGTTTCCGACATTAGCGATTAATTATATCACGTTACATTAATTTTTGAGACCTATTGTCTTGTTTGCTGCTCGTCAATGTAGTATCAAAAGTAATTCATCCAACTGTTTTCACTTTCACCATTGTAATGCTGGTTTAGATCTCTCTCTCTCTCTCTCTTTCTCTCTCTCTCTCTCTCTCTCTCTCTCTCTCTCTCTCTCTCTCTCTCTCTCTCT
>JASKDV010190702.1:0-11613 GCA_032466395.1 Aegires albopunctatus
TAATAACAACATTAAATGATTTTAATAACTCTATTAATGCTAGGGGCCAAACTGATGCCATCTTGTTAGATTTCTCTGAAGCATTTGACAAAGTAGATCACTTAGGACTAATAAATAAAATGAATTATTATGGCATATCTGTAAATATCCTGGAATGGACCAGAATCTTCTTGTTATGAAGGAGCCAAAAGGTAATAGTAGAATGCATAGAGTCAGATTCAAATCCTGTACTTTCAGGCGTTCCGCAGGGAACAGTACTTGGACCGCTCTATTTCCTTATATACATTAATGATATAAAGTGAAATCTCTCTCCCGGCACTCAACTTAGACTTTTTGCAGGTGATACTTTGTTATATTGAGAAATAAGTCCTAGCACTGACTGTAAAATCCTGCTAGAAGACTTAAACACACTACAAAAACGGGAAAGTAGATGAAAGATGAAATTCAATCCTGGTAAATGCCAAGTACTAAACAATTTTAGAAAAGAGAAGAAAATTGATTATGACTACAAAATACATAATCAAAGCCTGAAGGAAACAAAAAGTGCAAAATACTTAGCAGTTACATTAGACAATGAATTAAGATGGAAACACCAAAACAAACCAGTCTGCCAAAAAGCAAATAATTCTCTAGCATTCTTAGTAAGAAACATACCCGCAAAATGTCCAAAAAAGATTAAAGAGCAATGTTTCAAAACCTTAGTTAAACCAATTTTAGGGGGCTGTGTTTTACGACACTTCGCCAAATAGTATATAGAGGGATAGATAGGCTACCGGTACAGAGAGAGAGATTGTGGGGGCATTTCTTCCATTGTGTTTTCATATCAAGCGTGATAGATATCGGTTCCATAACGCGAATTCATATGTGCATACATTTTGTTCTAAATTACAATATCATGAGATGTTTGAATTTGACTTCATAAAGTACATGTAGATGGATATATCAATCCGTAAATTCCACGTCAATCAAAAATTGTAAGATTAATTCAGTAAAAAAACAACAAAAAAATTCTAGATTATAAAAGTCCTATGGTACTTTCAACTTCTTATGCCCACACCTTTTTGAGTGCATCAATATAACCGTCTAATGGATGTGCACACTTTGATATTGACATTAGGTATAATAATTTATTCTTGTCCCTGAGCACAATGCCATATTTAATGAGTTTGCTTATTAGTGCTTTATACGATACAAAATCTTGTATCTTGGTGAACTTTTAGGTAATGTACAGTCACAATCACATATGTATAGCTGTCAAGCATTGCAGCCGTAAACAATATGAAAATGATTCTCTTCTATCAAGTGTACGTATTATTATTCTTCCAGGAAATAATAAATGAAAACCAAAACGAATTAAATATTGGGTACGGTATATCAGATGTATCGAAAAACATGATCATGGAGCTTTCCATCATCTGTGTTGATTGAGTTGGAATTGACTAAAAGAACTTATGAAAAACTTTGTTCAAGTCCATGATATTATGTAATGAAGAAGATGATGATCATGATGATGATGATGATGAGGAGGAGGAGGAGGAGGATTGATAAGATATTACTCAATGGTAAAGTAATAATTTTAAAAAATAAAGCTATGGACTAAATCTAACCAAAAAAGATTAAAGATAAACTAAAGCCTGAATTTTCAGTCCCACATATTATCATAAAAAATATATATATTATAGTAAAACAAACAAAGAAAAAGAAAATTTAAATTCACATTAAAGAATATTGTTACAGCAAAGTGAATATGTATAAATATAAAGTGAATATTAATGTGATGGAATTATTTACTCCTGAAATAGTCTTTTAGTAATCAATTTAATAATAACGAAATGTAAATAACATAAAATAATTATTATTATCGCAAATGGTTCACAAAACAAATTAAATTTAATTCCACAATATGTAATTACTAGCCAGAATAGAACTGCACATAACTTATGAATAATGTGTCGGATCCAGTCCCGAAATGTACGAAAAGACTATAGTGTAAGCTTCAGATTTTGAGCTGGTCATTCAGTGACTTCGCATTATCATAAGGCGTGACAAGCAACACGGGATTCTTGAGAGTTCTTATATTTCCCTAAAACAACAATAGACTGTCTTACATACACGCATACCCGTATGAAAACTTAACAATTATGAATACAACGTAAATATAAAAATAGCATAAATCAATTATTTCAAATTAAAAATGGTTCATGATAAGAGCTTATATTATGAGAAATATTTATATTGAGATTATGAAATCAAGTACGACATTATAGCTTATATTATATATTATCGACATTATATCGATGTTGTTTATTTGGATTATCGAAAAGCGTATGACACCGTTCCCCGTCTCCATGAACGCTTTCTTTTCAAATTAAGAGCTGACAGCACAATTGTAAATGTTTACATTTGGATCAAGTCATTTTTATCTCAGTAAATTCAGAGAGTTATAGTTGACAGGGAGATGTCTGATTTTAGAACAGTAAAGAGTGGGGTTCCACTGGGAAGTGTTTTGGGGACCACTCTTACCTATATTGTATATAAATTATGTCTCCAATGGACTAAATTCAGTATGTATAATATTTTGCCTATGAATCAAATATGTATTAGCCCGTTTGTAATCGCCAGGATATACAGAATGATATATAATCACGTGTATATTAGTCTTTTAAATTGACAAATAAATACACTTCAACGTTGATGAATGTAAAGTCTTGCACATTGGCAAATATAATCCTATGGTTCAGTATTATTTGAGTAATGATGAATTGAGCTCCATTACATTATCTCATTGCGAAAAACGTCGTTAGTGTGACATTTGACATTTAATTAATTTTGATGTACATAGTTCTAACTTTATCAACAAAGCCACAAAACTAATGGGTATTATTTCAAGAAGCTTTGATTTTTATATATCTTTATATAAATCCATAATTTGATCTATGCTTGAATGCTGTGGTTGTTTATGGAGTCCACTGTTCAAACGGCAATCAATGACCATAGAAAATGTCCAGCGACGTGTCACTAAATAATTATTACCAATGAAAATTAATTATTCTTATGAATATGATTATAGTTTCAATGTCTTCCATCTCTTAAATTATATAGAAGAAAAATGGAAGATGTTGTCTTTGTATCTGATTGTTTTGTAATATCACGTGACTGTTAATTACGGTTATTAGACCTACTTTAAATTATTTATTAGGTTTTTCGATATTGACAATGTGTTATTAATTCAGATTTTGAGGGTGAGACTCGATTTGAGTAAGCAATAATGTCTCTTTAGTTTGTTACCATGCTTTGTTATCTATCTAATAACCTGCTTGGGGCCATTAAAGTGAGTCGACTTAGTATACCGGTACATGCATGATTATGATTTGGTTCAGGGAGTCCATTTTTTTTTTTTTTTTTTTTTTTTGTAGCATTTGATACGCGATAAAAGCTATCAGGAAAAACCTCGGAGCTAATGGTCAAATATAAAAAAATCATATTGTGGTGTTACGTGTTATGCGTATTATCTTCTAAAACCATACATAACATAACAATCGAGGATAAAACGGGTGTTATTATTAGAATTCGTATTTTGTACTAACATCAAGATAGGCTAAATTAATCCCACACGCTGCTAACAATAACATTTTTGTCTATCTCAGTCTAGTCTACCAATACTACCATTCTTTGTTCTTACACAGACGTGTTTATAGAAATAGTTTACAGCCTTATACACTTTCAGTCACGTTCAACATTATACTATACTGTATGAAAATTAATAAATCAACACAAATGTCAATAAAGCTTCTTTTTGAAAATATCGGATTGACTTACTGACTTAGGGCCCGTCCGCTGAGAAGTCCGCTGACGATTTTTCTGCCTGGGCTGATTGGTATATCGCTGCAGTATAATATTTCCAGTCTTGCCTGTTGTTTGCCTTATCACGTAGCTCATCTAGGTCGTTTAGTGTGTTTAGTTGTTCTACCCTCTTGGGGACTCGTTTTAGAGTTGTAACAATCGTTGTTCTCGGTCTACTACGCCGTTTTTTCGTCTGCTCGCCAAATTAATGTATCATTGCTTTGTTCCTAGGTACATTTTTATCAAGCCTTAGTAATATGTACAAAAAGTCGCCATCTATTTTGGAGAATGGTCAAAGACCGTTCTTTTGTCTTCTTGGAGAAAGAGTTGTTGGTTATTATGACCGGATAACGGATGCCCAAGACTGTTCTTAATTGCCTGCGGCGAAAGCTGTCCAGTCCTCGTTCTTCCTCTTTGGTGTCCATGTTCCAGAGTTGTAAAGTAGAATGGATTTCACAAGTGCGTTGTAAATATTTAATCGTATGTATTGCTTTAATCTATGCCTGCTTGATCATATTGATGATAATTTACTTAATGCTGCACTTGCTAGTTGTTTACTTCTGCAAATGTCTTCCTTGTCCCCTGAATCTGATCCCACTTTCTTTACCTTCCTCCAGTAATCATTCTCACCTCTTTTGATGAGTGTGTGTTCTGTTTTGTTTATGTTGACAAGAAGGTGGACATTGGATATTATTTTTTCTATTTCAGCAACATCTCGAAAATGAGTAGTAGAGACAAAGTCCACATCGATAGCCTATGCGAGTTTGTTTTGTAAGTCTGTCTGTGTTTGTTGTCTTATTTCCCCTAAGTAAACTATGAACAGCACAGGACTGAGGCAGTCCCCTTGTGGAGCCCCAATATTTGCTTGAAATGGCGCTTCTGGTGTTGAATTTCATATTTTTACATCAGTTTGGTGTTGCTGAGCAAAATACGAATGATGCAAAGTTGTCTTTATTTACGATGTTGGACATAATGTGAAAGAGCTCGTGTCTGAAAATAGTATCAAACGCGCTTGACATATCCATTCCCGTTAAATATATAAATATATTTCAGAGCCATCTGACAGCGCTTTACTTATCAACTACTTGTGGGTACACACTACATCTCCTGTACTTCAGCCTTCTCTAAAGTCACTTTGACTTAGATCTAAATAGTCATTCGCACCTGTTGTTGTTCTTTTTAGTACTATTAGTGTCAGCTCTTTTCTTATGGTGTTAAGTAATGTTATTGGCCTTAGGTTGGAAACAGGACCTTTCGGTTTGCCAGATTTTGTAGTGCTATCACTATGCGTCCATTGATTTCTATGTCTTCGTGCTTCTTGGAAATATGTTAAATGATGTCAGGGCCTCTGCTAGCGTCTCTGCTCCATATTTGAGAAGTTTTCCAGCTATGTTATCTTCGCCATAGGCCTTGTTGTTGTTTAACCGTTTTAATGCATCTGCTACTTTTTGTTTGACTATTGGGTTGTTCAGGCTTCATGAGTGACCTTGGAAGGGTGATATATCCTCCACATCTTCATTCCTGAATCTGCTTTTGAAATGCTTATTGATAATTTTGTGAGTTGCGTTCGCATAAGTGACAACTGATCTCTCAGTCTACTTACTTACGTATATCGCTACCTAGAAATAAAAGAATATCATCTGAATTCGGCAACATGTTTTAATGTATGAGGGATTAATGATTCAAGGAAACAAATGGAAAGATACTAATCGGCATTGCTTTGCTTGTAGGAAACAAAAATTCAAAATGGCCTCGATATAAACATCGGACATATTGTCGCCTGCTAACTTTGAAAACAGATTGTGTCCATTACAGTCTTGAGTTCATATGGAATAAAAGGTGGAATAAATCAATTAAGAGAGTATGGAAAGTTAGTGACAGAACATCCGTGTTACAACTAATTTTGAATGACAAACGAATAACATCAATTATTGATGTTTACGGCCCAACAACAGCACGGATCGCTCATAACTTTGACCCAGATTGAAATGCTATATGACACTCGTTACACAATTGAAAATAAAAACTGCACTCATACTGTGTGGACATTTTAAATCAAAGGTAGGGAAAAGAACCAATGAATCTGTCTTTGGAAATTACTCAGAGGGAATAAGAAAAGGCAATGGACAATTTTTGGTCAATTTTTGTGATTCCCATGGATTATACATTTCAAATTTCTCCTTCAAACACAGAGCCTGTCATATTACAACATGAACTGGACATCAGAGAGATAACGAAACTGTTAAGACACTCAACAGCAACAGTAAGTTTAAACTTTTTAACGGCTTGACATATCAAAATCAGAGTTTAAAAGAAAGTTTTCAAACGGTGTGATCGCCTTGTGCATCATACAATCTCCGACTCATAGATGAAGTCAGCCCTTCTGCAAAGTTCACAGGAATATTATCCCAGATCCCGAGCAATATTTGGAATAGTTCATTGTCATTATTAGCACAATTTATTTTTTCTTTAATTTGTTTTTTATGTGTCTCTATACATACTGCATTGGGGTTTCCTTCTGGACTGACGAATGGCCAGTCCATGGTTGTGATTTCATGTCCTGCCAGGAATCAATTATGCTCGGTGGCAAGGAGCCACCTGCATGAAACTGAGGTCACTGTCTGTCATAATAAGGGAACACACTCCCTCAAATCCTGTTCAGTGTGCTTAAAGGTGTGAACGTGTACAAATGACAAGGCCTAAGGCAAAAGCTAGATTAAATTGATTCTTTCAGATGGCGCACAAGCCTGATAACCTTCTCTTTATTAACAATGATATGACTTACACCATGAAATAAAAATATTAAACCAACGAACAAACTGGGCTAATCAACCGAGTGAATAAGTATTAGTTTGAAATAGGTCAAGACAGATCATCATAGCAATTTGTATCTGCTTTAGTTGACACTCCCTCTCCTTTTCATGATCCTCGCTATTTCCTCATATTTTGCCGTCGCTTTTTGCATTTATGCAGATTTTTTAGTGTGTGTGCAAATACCACACACATTGTTTAAACAAGTATAACTCTTCTAGCTGATATTTCAAAATATGACCGTGCGCACCTTTAGATATCAACATAATTTTCACATGTTTGCTATATTTCTAGGTTGCCGCGTTTGGATTTGTATAGCTAGTACATGTTGGAATTTACTCTTATTGTTATATGATATTTGCAATACATTCCTTTCTTAACACACATACACACTCATACACAAACACATATGCACCCACATTCTCTTTCCCATTCACACACCCACACCATCATGCACATATTAGGACAGGACCGCAGAAAATAAAATGGAGTCTTGCAGATAATAAAACCGATCTAATCTGAGCAGTGATAGGCCTAAAAATGAAAAATGGGTGAAATCAAAATAACTATCGTAGTTAAGATTTCAAAATATGACCGTGCACACCTTTAGATATCAATATATTTTTTTCACATTTTTGCTATATTTTAAGGTTGTCGCGTTTGGATTTGTATAGCTAGTACTTGTTGGAAAGTTACTCTTATTGTTATATGATGTAGATTTTAGTTCTGAATGCTACAACTATTTAACTTTAAAATGATAAAAAAAACACAATATTATAGAGTTGCTTTAACCAGTGACACATTAAAGCAGATACAAAATATTTTGTCTTTGACTATGATAGCAGATTGAATTACCGATATAGATTTTTATTTATTCCTTAAATATTTCCATGCAATTTTCACCAGTGAGCGCAGTTTTAATTAAATTTTATGTTGTAGGTTATTCAACTTCTTTAAGACATATTTATTTCATTTTTAGAACTGGGAAAAGCTGGATAATTAATTTATCATTTAAGACTAAATAATGAAAATAAGAAAGGTATGAATACTTTTTAAACTGCTATAGATAGAGAACTCTATATCACATTTGACTCTGATAATTGATTATTTAACTAATAATTGACGAAAGCATATTATGATTGCCCGTGTCCTTTCAATGTGGTTCACAATGGTCTAATGTCATGTTTTGAGGAATAATTCTCTTTAAATTAAGTTGGTTACAAAGTGTGTCTATGGATGTTTAACTATAGGGCATTTTAAGTATTAGTCTCTATATTTTATATCGCCCTTAAACCACTCTAGAAGGTATTTCAATATATGCAATTACTTAACTCGATATGTTTTATATCTTTCAAATTCTCTGTAAAGGAAACGTCTATCTGATTATAGTACCAACAAGAGCAATGGATCAACAATCTACGGTTCAATATAAAGAATCAAACGATGCCCCTGGATTGGAACCTAGCAGAAAAGAGGAACGGGAAGTAGACCATTGGCACAACCTATTCGACAACTACTGGGATAAAAGCTCTATCAGTGGCATCCCTTTCATTACTTCAACTAAGTATACCATCGTGCGCATCATTTGGGTTGGTCTTCTGATCACCGGATGTGTCGCGCTGACCTTACACCTCAGTTAGTAAGTTATTATTACTATTTTGTTGTCGGTATTTCTTTTCTCAATTTCGTACACCTTCATCTCCCATTATATCTATTTCAGAGAAGGATATCGTGGTCTTACCTTTCTCCATTGTTACTAGTCTTTTTTATCTTTTCTGAAAGGTTCGGTGCCTAGCAACTTAGCAAATAGTTTGCCTATTGTATAGAAAGAGTAAATATTAAATGATATCAAAGCTATATATTTGAGAAGATGTGATTATCGTAATTCAATTTTAAGAAAAATGTAAGCACTTTTATTAAATCTTTCGTCACTGTCTAGTCTTAGCACCAATTACTTCTCCTACAAGAAACAGTCGAGTGTTGATCTAGACTTCGAGAACCTGATGTTCCCTGCCATCACCATCTGCAACGTTAATCCTTTCCGTGCTTCAATGCTAAGTCACACGGCCCCCAAACTCCAGAAACTTGCAAAGATATTTAATCCAACTTCTCTTTTTAAAGCAGTGAAGAAATGGGGTAGAAAAAGGGCACGTGGTTACCCCTCAAGTCCGTTAATACGTGCAGGTGTGCCTGAGACTGACAAGTAAGATTTTATTTGGATTCAAACATGTTGTTAATATTGTGATTGAACTCTCTTTCACTAACACATTATAAATACAAAATAGCTGAAGGCGAAGGAAGAACTACACAAAAAGCCAGCCTACAGTAATATTTCAAAGAACAACAAAACAAACAAAAATGTTGCTATAACAAACTATTTGTGAATATCTGTGAAATTGTATTACAACGTATATAATAACAGCACATTAGATTGAAAACAATGGATAATGGTATTGAGCAAAGAGAAAAGAAAATACTTTCTTTTTTTTTTTAAGGAAAAGGTCGGCACTGTTTAAAAAGATTGTTTTGGGGCCAATAATTTAGAATTTAACCTAGTGTTTCAGCTGGTTCAATGACACACAGCCTAAAAGACACCACTCCCGATTCGAAAAATGACTGATTTCAAAAATAAATAAGTTCGTTTCCATGGCTAAACTAAAATATTTGCATACATTGGGCTCAGCGGAAATAAATAACTCGAAAACTGAGCGAAAGGTCGAGTCTTGTGTCACTGGACCAGCTGTATCACTGGGGGTAACTGACTATAGATGAGTTTTAGTGTTGGGTTAATACTCTTTGTATTATATATACTTTTTAATGATAATCAAATAAATAGGAAATTTTCTTTGACGCCTGCAATCATGCTGTCTGATGAAATGTTACTGATACAGATTATTGCTTCTTATTCTAAATAGAGCCGAAGAAAACGGAAATTTTCTGGACAATTTTAAAGTCTCAGAATTTTTGGATCAACTAGATCAAAATGCTAATTCACCACCTTTGTTACGGGGTCTTCCTGTCATATCTACACCTAGGCCTATCACTGCTGACGAACTCTTTCAGAAGGCAAGTATAAAAAATAAATAAATATTGGAGTGCTCATCGTCTGCAAGTGGAACTATGCCTTGTACTAAAGAATCATCAGTCATGAAGGCTCAATCTCATTAATTATTCTCCAGGTCACAGGATCTCAGAGCGAAAAGACATGTGGCTTGTTGCAGCGCGTCTATAGTCGAGAGATTGCCCTCTCCTACACAAATCCATAATTTCCGGTTAGGCCTATATCAAAAACGTGTAAATCCGCGGTCTTTTCGTCTGCAGAACTTTTGTTTTTAACGCTTCGAAACCTTCTTTTCATATTTTTATTGACTTTACATGTTTTACAAGCTAAGAAAAAGAGTGAGAGATGAAAAAAAAAACCCCACACAAAAACCCATACTAAAGCGTTATCATAATGATAACAATATTAATACACATACAAAGTAAGCAGCAACAATGATGATGACGCTGGTGACAATGATGATGATGATGATGATGACGATGACAATGATGATGATGATAGTAATGGTGATGATGATGACGGCGATGATGATGATGACAATAATGACAATGGTGGTCATTTTTTTGGAAATCTATGTGCTTCATGCCGCGAATTGACAGATACTCTGTAAAGTGACTTGCAGAAACTTTCCTGGACATCTAATATTTGGGCACTTACTGTCCTCCAACCAAAAAGTCACATTTTCTTTTTATTGTTGTTTTGTTTTGTTTTGGGTTTGTTCAGTCTGCGCTGCTGTGCCATAACAGTTTATTTTATTCCCTTAGCACCAACTACTTTTTTTCCTCAAAGGGCCATAACTCCATTCAACTTGCGAAAATATTTCATTTTGGGGTTTTTTCCTGTAAAACTATTATGTGGTGTAAACTAAATTATTTATTTAATATGTATTTGATTCTAATCAATTTCTTGTTTGTAATTGTCAATGGTTCTTATTTAAAATTAAAAAAACAAAAACATAATATGAAAATATTATGAGGTAGTATGCATGTTGTATAACTTTTTTTTTTAGGATTATATCCCTTGAATTACTTCTTTTTCTTTTTCTTTTTTTTCTTTCTTTTTTTTGCTCGAATTTCTCTCAACTTTTCATTGGCGTTTGTCCTCTTTTTTTGGCTTTGCTATCTCTGTGGTCTTTATTTTCATATTCTAGACAACATTATCATTAATTTTGATGTATGATATGCCATGTAAATTTTCGACAAATATTATTGAAATGGTGGGATGATTGAGTGACCAGTTTAGTGAAACCTGCCATATAAATAATAGAAGACTCCTCCCATCCAGCAAATGAATTGTTTGAGTTGTTGCCTTCTGGAAGAAGTTATAGGAATGTGTCTACTCGTACAAATAGATTTTAAAACATCTTTTTTCAGAATGCCATGCCATTACTTTCGAAATAAGTTTGTAGGCCAGCGTTAACCGCAAGGTGTTTTGCCATCGTGGCTGAAGGCAGCATGGCGGGAAAAACGTGTGAAAACCACAGGAAGTTGGAATGGTCCGGAAGGGTGCTTAACCCCTCATTCACACCAAACTCAATCGGACGGACGACCGACAACGGCCGAGCGACAATGATACAAAAATCCTCTTTATCACGCGATCGCATTCACACCAACCTACCGGCATCGGGCGAGTCAAGTTCTGACGCCCGTCCGATTTTTCGCTTGTGCCACTACAATAAAATTTCACCGACACTCGGCTGCGTCGTCAGCAGATTGATGGGTGTGCATCGGGAGTTAATTAGTTATGACGGTCGGAGCGATTAGAGAATTAGCCTAAATCTAGATTCAAAATGTAGTCTAGATAGATCTAGATATCTTAATCTATAAATTCTTACGGTGGGCGTTGCCCCCTGGGTTTTTTCGAATAAACTCGATAACCACTGAAGCTACTAGAAAACC
>JASKDV010190713.1:0-13856 GCA_032466395.1 Aegires albopunctatus
ACTACTACTACTACTACTACTACTACTACTACTACTACTACTACTACTACTACTACTACAACAACTACTACTACTACAACTACTACTACTACTACTACTACTATTATCGAAAATGAGTTGTATGAAAAGTATTATTTGCAGTGATCTGTCTTAGTGTGCGTGCTTTTTACTCACGGTAGCTTACGGCAGATTACCTTTATTTTACTATGTGATGTGACAGTGAGTGATGCCTGCGACCTACTGATTTTAATGGTATACTCACCAAATATTTTTGGACCAGTCTGTCATTTCGATAGTAGTCGAAGTCATTGCCATATGAGATTCAGCAGCAATATTCTGTTCATCCTCAGTGTTTTGATGATCTTAAAATGAACCTGGTGACCTCATAACATTTTCACGCTGGATGGCGATTGGATATTTCTGGGAGCGCCTCGAGTTTTTGTCTTGTGTTATTATATTTTATTTTCGTTATGTTTATTTTTTTGGAATTTTTATTTTTATATCATGCGATAGTTGAGGTTTTTTGTTGGTTTTTGTTGTTGTTGTTGTTGTTGTTGTTGTTGTTGTTTTTGTTGTTTTTTGTTGGGAGTATGATGTATTGTTTGTTTGTTTGTTGATTCCACTGTGTAACCTAATCTTTTTTGTCGCTATTTCTATTTACCTGTGGGTGCAATGATCTCATTTGGGGTGTTGTGCTTCCAAAAATATAAATTTTTCTCTTTGATTTTACGAATTTTTCACTCTCTCTCTACCCCAACAACCCCCGTTCCCCCCATGCCCAATCCCTCCTCCTTTTTTACATCAATAGCTTCTTCTTTTTAATAGCCATAAGTTGATCTATATAGAAAACATGAAAAGAAGGAAAGTCTATCCAATAAATCAGCCATAATCCAATTGGAAGAAGAAGCAAGTCACTTCCCTTGCTTGGGTAAGAGCTCTTCTTAAAAGATATTTTGGTAAATTACTGTAGTATGTTATCTCAAAGAAATATTCAAGTTAATAAGCAAGAGCTACGGAAGTGTAATGAGTATACAGATCTTGTGATTGAAGATATTCTCGCCACTTCAGAAATAGCTGATGAGTTGTAATTGAAGATAACTGAACACAACTGAAGATCTTGGATTTATCTTGTCTTGTGTTGTATATTTAGTGGTATTTTTGGTTGTTTTATTTATAGTTGTTACAGAATATTTAGATATTCGCTAGCAATAGTTGTCGATGTGACAGGTAGTGTTCATGGTGCCTGAATGATATTGAATCTTTCTGGTAAATAATAATTGAAAATTTGATCCACCATCGTTTAACTTTGCTCACTGACTCCTGGTAGACTCGACATTATTTATACAAAAAAAAATATATATATAAAAAAATAAAAAAATGCGTTCATGCTTATCGTGACGGATCATTGTGCATATATATCTTTCAAGGAAAAGTCTGCAATCTTTCCTTATGGTCGAGGCATTTAAGTAATATTGGAAGGGAAGAAGGAGAAGGTAGAGAGGGGTTGATGTTCTAATCCAACTAGTGTCAAGCGTTAAATATGCTTTTGCATTCCTCGTTGATGAACCATTTACTTTGTTAATGTTTCTCCAATTTATGAAAAGTAGATTTGACGATTTTAATATTTTACCTCTAAATCTTTCATGGTTTTGCTCTAACGAGCCATTAATACCATGATTTTGACTGTTCAAGTTCATGTTGATTGTCCCACAGCACAGATTCCAAAATACTGTGAGCCTCAAAATAGTTACAACATAATGTGAATATTTCACAAATAACATAAACAATACAATAGACGAGTCCATCCTCCTCAATTTCCCAGAAGCATGTGATTAGATATGTCACTCAAACGTTTTGAAGAAATTAAAGCTTTTTGGCCTTGTAGAGATCACCTTGACATGGATCAATAGCTTCATCGCTAGCATGTCTGACAAATTTCAAGTTTGCAATACGTGATAACTCTGTTAGTTCACAACTAGCTCCTCAGCTGGATACTTACGTCCACACAAGCCCACTTTTCCATATTGACGGTCAGACGGACCATCTTTCGCAATGGAAGCGAGTACGCGCAATTGCGGTGGTCCGAGTCCTTTCTAAATTGTTGCGGCATGTTTGAGAAAAGTTTAGAATATCTGAAGTCTACAAATTAAGTGACTGTGGCATGGTCGCAAGGAGAGTTTCAGACAGAGTTGCGTTGTTGGGAGTTACATAGTGTTGCGGAGAGGCTTGTTGTATACATCGCTTGTTACATTGAATTTGCTTATTGCATTGAGTTGCTCGTTCATAACAGTTATCGTCGTGGTTTTATTGAGAGTACTTATTTATGAATTACTATTTTAATTAAGTTTTCATTCACTTAGATCACCACAGAGAAGACCCTTACAGTTCATTCAATTGATGCGAGGAGGCTTCAAATTGAGACAAAATAGAAATAAATATATAATTATTGAGGCTAGTTCAGTTAATAATACTACGCCTCTTGTTACACAAACCATTTGTTATGGTGTACATATATGTCTCTCACAACAGCTCGTGTTACTATTGTAGGATCTACCAGGTGTCAGCAATGAAATTAAACCACGACGTGCTGAGTCAAAGGTTTAGTTGTCCATAAAAATTATACGTTGTGGCAAATGAGAATTCTTAGTGTATAACAAGACATAGTATAGGCAGATTTAATGAGCGATATTACAGGATTGTATCATGGAATTACTCGAACTTGATAATAATGAGACAGAAATAATCTTTTCCCTTTCCCTATAGGTCACATTGTAAATCTGATGGGGAAACTATGGCATGAATCTGGAAAGATCCTTTGTCGAAATGTACAAAATATAAAAACATCTTTGTTAAAATATGTTTTCATGTTGTATATTAATGATATCAGAATTAACTAGGTCTAGTCTTTCTACCAGTCAAAACGATATATTTAGTGATGTAATAATCAATGTAGAGGTTGTAGCATTGAGTATTGCGCTACTATTGTGTCCTAGTAGTATATTATCCCAGATATCAATGTTGTCATGCCATGGCATGTCATTCCAATAGACGTTGACCGTTTGGTGAAAGCAAATTTTAAGAGTCATACAAACCAAATTACCCGTTACAATGGAGAAAAGTAGAGGGGAAATAGGTAGAAATATGGTAGAAGTTATGAATTTTGTTAAAGGCAATAAAGGGTAGATAACCCAATGTTAACTATCTGCTAGCAGACAAAACTTAACCCAGCTTGGTCTGCGCCAGAGAATGGCGCATCGTCTGCTCACCTCCCTGCTCGGTGTGACGTAGACGGGCATCTGTCGATTTCACTATGACGAGCTAGTGCGGTTCTCTACCGTCTGCCGTTTACACAGGTATTACATCGAGCATTCGATATCAGTTCTTGAGAATATATCGTATAATACTTTATATTAGTTTCCTATTCTCAATAATATTCAAAGGTGTTGACTCTACAGATAGAGAGTTAAATGCCCATTGTTCGTTTTTGGATCTTTAGTGTCATTGCGTTGAATTTTGTGAGATTCGATTTTATGTTGGAACCTGTCGTTATCGATCGGAATCTATTCTCCAGTGAGTACTACACTTTTTCTCTTATTTAAACATGTTCCGATTTTGCACAATGGCTGATTTTGTAAGATGAGCGCGAGATCACGTCGAAATCTACGTAACCAAACTACTTTTTAAGGTCACTTTAGGGACAATATTAAATGTGCGCTAATTTTGCTTTAGCGTCAAGATTCATAGTAAGTGTATTCTCGTGATAATATCATCATGGTGTCATCTTTTATATCTGGGGTTTATTTCTTCTTCAACTTCCCATGAAATGAATCAAACTGAACATCATTTCCAATACTCCTGATATATCTTAGCAACAAATACCATGATGACCCCATACGCTTTATTCCTACTTATTATAAATAAATGATACATACAATTGAGAAAAAAAATTGCATTGTGACAATTATTTTAAAAGTTGTATTGTGGTTCTCTGAAGACCAAAGTATTCTCTTTTTCAGGTCTATATTATAGTGTTTAATTATTGTCCATATCAGTGGCTTAATAAAGTACAGTGAGTTTATATTATTTTATTTTTGTTATTAGCAAATTTTATTTTAAGCATTCAATTACCTTAAAGGCATTTCAACCTAAAGTGTATATAAAGAAACAAAGTTTAAAAAGAATCGATACACTTAATCTGGTGTTTATGAATGTTTTAAAAAATTCGGTTTTCACATGAGCAAAACATTTAACCGATCTCGATATCTTTCAACTGTATGAGAGAAAATAGAAGTCATCATAATTAAATCAACTGATTTGTATTTTCTATGGAGTTAAATGATGGATATAAATAGTCAAACATTTGAGAAATGACATACGTTCTCCTTCTATATTATGACTAAACATTGACTCTACTGATATAAAAAGCATAAAATTATAATCCTTCTTTTATTAGTAGGTATAGCCCAAGCCAAATCAATATGAGTTAGTAGGCAAAAGAGAATACACTTTACATTATCGATATCAGGGCAATTTCTACTTTGCATTAGTACAAAATTCCCCAACTAATTATTTACACAATAGTTTCAAAATATATAAATCAGGGAAATTGTTTTATTCTTTGAAAATACATTTCTTAGGTTTGTAATTTCATATAAGATTTTGTAGTAACTTCCGTTCATGTTTAACTCTGCTATGTATATCATCATTAGTTTCCCATGTTCTTCTTCTATCCAATGACTTCATCGGGGCATTTAAAGACTACAAAGCCTATTTAGCCTATTTAGCCTATATAGCCTAATCAGCCCTTAACCTGATATTGTATTCTATGTTGGAGCAAGAAAAAGAACCTATAAGTTTAAAACTACATTTGTTTCTTTATCTCTTTATGGATTTATTCCTTTATATCATTACGTTTATGTGTCATCGTATTTGTTCATCATTTATTTACTAATCTATATTATAATATCTATTTGATTTGTGTATACGTTTATCTATTTATCCATTGATAAGTCTATTTATGTCTTCATTTATTAGTTGTTTATTTGATCATGTATATCATTTCATTTATTTATTCATCTATTTGTTTACCTCCTTAATTATTACGAGTTCCACGGAGCGCTGGTAAAATACCACGCATGCGCAAAATATAAGTAGAATTTAAACAAAAAAGATCCTCCAAGTAAGTTAACATAAGACACTATTGTATAGCTTCATTGCGCTAATTATACTAGCTCAATATTTGTAAGTAAAGCTAATTAAAAGGGCAATAGTTAATCGTCACAATCTTCAGTTCATTATTCATAAGCAATAAACAGCTAATAATAATTACCTGCGAAAATAATCAAACAGTCCATTACTCATTATTTAAAACCAATCTACAGCAAAGATTTCTTCTACGAATCCGATAGTAGATAAACAAATAAAGGTTTACAGATTATTCTCAAGGATGACATCGTTAATAAAATATAATTGCTTTTCATTAGTCCCAATTGTAAGAAGATTGTTTCCCACAAAAAGCAATATTATTATATAACTAAAATCTTCTTATCGTACTCAATTTACTTTACAGGGATTCCCTGGCAAGCATCATCTTATTTTGAAAATATCTTTCTCAACTCTCAGAGATAATATACACAAAGATGATTTATCAATGGTTTGCAAAAATGTCAAGATCTGACACTGGCAGAAGCCAACCACCTGTCTTCGATATGAAATTTGCTTTTTAAGTTCTCTTCATAATGAGTCAGCGTCATACTCTAACATTAGATAATTTATCTTAAAACTTCAGTTTGGAAGTCAAATGTTTAAGCAACACCACGTAGGCTCAAGGCAATGGCCACATGGGGAGAAAGAATAAAAATCTAAACATAGAATAGAAATTATGTCCAAGAGAGAAAAACAGTTTCAAACCCAATCCGTCTTAATTTAACTTGCCCATTGATATTTATTGGCCAACAATAAGTACATCAGCAGCTGCTGTGAATAAAATTCATGCATTCTGTGACGGATCGAGCTTGCAGCTATTCTTTTTCAGAGCTATGACGGATCAAGCTTGCAGCTATTCTTTTTTCTGAAAAATGTTTGGAATATTATATAACCAATTAGAGTATGACCTAAGATGGAATAGTTAGCTATGCAAAGGTGAAATATATAACAGGTGTAATGAGGCCAAAGATTAGTCGTCCATTGAACTCTTGTACTTGTAGGTAATAGCTCTACATGTATTTGGTTTTAAATCATCATTAGATGGATAGGAAGAAAGCAAAGGATTTAGAAATGTAGTTGATTAAAGAAAGGCGTTAACATCAAGTTGGCGTAGACAAGAGCAACAGATCACCACTCTCTCCCTCATTCTCAATCTCTATCTTGCTCACTCTTTCTCGCATTTTCTTTCTCTATCTTTACATCTATCTATCTATCTATCTATCTATTTATCTCATCCACCTAACTATCTATCTATCTATCTATTCTTTTTTTCCCCCGTTCTATCCGTATATCTTTCTCCACCCCCAAACATGTGTGTTTCCTTTCCTATCACAACTGTTATCTCTTGACCATAATATTATTCTCGCTTAATATCAATTTTAGAGAGCCGCTATAGTCGCGGCCTTTCACTTTTGATATCTGTTAAATATTGATGATACTTTAGATTCATCGTATACGTGATCTAACGCATATCTATTTCATGTAGTGGAAGGTCAACGATTTATGAGCCGGCATGAATTATATCGCCCTATCAGCAATTCTTGTACAATAATATATTAGATTTATGTCATATTGCAACCAAATTATGAATTAAGAAACAAATCATTGTCACAACTCCTGCGATATTCCATTATACCTTTATAAATATAGCATAATACAATTTAGTGTCAACGTATTAGCTCCGATGTAGTAAAATAACAAGTTTTCAGCTACTCCATAAAGATATCTATTATGTTGGTGATATTAGATTTTCTACAAGTTTTGTCAGTCCTTTAATACCATGACCATAATAGGAGATTAATCTAAATCTAGACCTTTTATATATTTTTAGAAAGAAGTATCTTTAAAATTGTCTTTTATAGTACGCATACATTTCATTGACTTACAATAACACATAGATCTAAATCTAATCTACATTTTGTCCACAATAAATGTGCCTATGAGCCAACAAAGTAACTTACTATTTTCCAATAGCTCTGAGTCGTTGATGACACGATGGTCGTGGACTACGTCACTAAACGTTTATATAAAAAAATAAAAAATAATCTGGATCTATATAGTTGGCAAGGAATTATATTATGTAATGTACGACAAAAAAGCTAGGTTTGACTGTGGGAGGCACTCAAGAGAAATGTCCTTACTTCTAAAAATATTCAACCGCGTAATCTTGATTGGCGCCATGAGATTGCAGCTCTCATATTATCTTAATAACGTGTTTACAGTTCTGTCAACGATTTATGTCACTCATCCTTATTGCAAATCAAAGTGGAATTACTCACGTTAAATCATGGTTTTACTCCACAATTACTTTATAATGCATTGGGATCAGCATACCTGTATGGAAGAGATTGCGTTGATGTGGAGGGAGAGAGAGAGAGAGAGAGAGAGATAGAGAAAGAGGAGTAGGAAGGGCGGCAGAAGATTTAAAGGGATATTCCAGCATAGAATGCCAACTAAAAAGAGGCACTATAGCAAAGATTTCTAACAAAAAAATGAAAATACAAAGAGAAAGATCAAGGCCTACAATCTGCTCTGATACCCTGAAAGAAAACAATAAACAGACTCTGGTCCTACTGTTTTGGGGAGTAGATAGCCGAGTGGATAGAGCGTTGCACTGTAACCTGAGTGAACCGGGTTGGTGACTTAGGCATCCGTATTTTCTTTTCTTGGGCAAGATAATTTACCCCTATTGGCAACATGAGGCGCAGCGCTGTGGCTGACACCTGAATTATTTCGGCCTTTTTACGAAATAGACGCAACAGACGAATTTCCCTTCAGGACAAATTTTATTTTTGTTTTATTATTCCCAGAGACACAGTACACCAAATGACACAGAGCCACACACTATTTTGTAAAAACGCCGCTTATGTTTTGAAAGGGACTGATTTCAATTTCATGAGAAAATAAGTTTTCTTCCACCTGCATGTCTAGATCTAAACTGAAACATTCACAAAAATTATGCTCATTGAAAATAGATCAGTAGAAAATCGGGCTCTGTGACACTGGGGGTACTGTGTCACTGGGGGTACATTCATTGACTATAATATATATATATATATCTAGACTATATATATATATATATATATATATATATATATATATAGTCTAGATCTAGATCTAGATCTAGATTATTGTATACTTTAGGTCTACTTGTCTGTTAGGGGATCCGTCCTACCTGTAGATCTAATCTAGATCTAGATCTAAATCTAGATCGTCCTAGATTCTATATTCCGACCGAGAAATCTCTAAATCTATAGATTTGGTGGAGATTTTCTCAGTCTTGATTACACATGTGCTCAGCATGTAATGCTACATAAATCTACATTAGATCTACATGTACTTCATCTAGAAATGGTTGTAATGTTGAAGTTTCGATTAATTCGAAATCGAAAGATGTGTGATATCTCAAGCGGATAGGGAATACCCGATGATATAGGTTGAAAAAAAATGGCCACATTGGCAGGTCTCATTTTACGATTTCAAATTTTTAAAAATCTTTTTGAATTGATTAAGTGCAAAAACACATTTATTTTGATAAATAACAATAATTTACGCATACGACAATCCACCAAATACATTACCATATTTTTTAGATATGCCAGTTAATCTCTGCGCTTTGGTTAAAATTTAATTGAAACAAAGAAGCACACTATCTCCCATTCGCTATTTTTTTTAGATATATGATTAATGTGTTTTTGTACTTAATTAATTCAAACAAGCTTTTTAAAAATTGAAATCGTACTACAAGACCTCCTTATGATCCTATTTAAGCTCCATTGTCCTCCCCATAGATCTATAAATATATGGTCCTCTCATTCTAACAAACAATCTCAAAGGATTTCGTTCTCAAACCTATGATATCGAGAATTTCGTATTCGTTTAACTTTGGCTTTTACAAATACTAGATCTCGATTATTTCATTCTAAGATTCCCCAGCCCTGGTTCGATCTACACAGGTAGGATCCCGCAACTAAATCTAGCTAGATTTAGATAGAAAAATAAATCTTTCTAGATCTACAAATATCTTATTTCCAGACTAGATTCTTAATTCATTTTCATTTGGCCCCCGTGTCATTTTCATTATTCATGATAATTAAGGTCTACACATGTAAATGAATCTCCACCTAGATTAGATAGACTTTGAGATGCATTGCATGGATCTAGAAAAATCTAGATCTATAATAGTCAATTTAAGCCCAGTGGCACAGCACCCTCATTGACGCACAGCTACAAATTCTAAGGCAAAAATACCACTTCTGGTTTGAAAACTGACTGATTTTAAGAGAAAATAAGTTTTTTTGTCCATGTATAGACTAAAACATTCACATAAATAAGGCTCACTGAAAACTGATGAGCAGAAAATCGGGGTTTGTGTCACCGGATGTAATCTATCTCAGTACACTCACTCTGTAGATCTATCTCTAGAGCTAGACATTTAGATCTAGATTCTTAAGTCCTTTAGACAATAGATGTGTTACTCTGTGTCACTGGGAGTGGTGTGTCATTGGAGGTATATTTACTATACCTAGATCTAGATCTTATAGAATTTCCTATCCGCGTGCCCTTTGTCTAGATCTAGATCTATATCTCCAAATCCAGATCTCGATTCTGAATCATGAGTTACATTGGTTTATACTCATACACCGACTAAGCTGCAATTGTATGATCATGGTATCCCATGATTTATTGTCAATGTGGTTTACAAATCCGCCCTCATCCATTGTTTAAATAAAGTATTAGAATCGACGAATTGAAATTGATTCCACAAGTGTTTATAAGAAACAATTATTAAATAAAAAAAGAAAAGAAGGTGCGTGATCTGGACCGTACTATAATTAATAAATAGCAATTATTATCATTCAACATAAAATAAAGGACTACCGAATACAATATCACTATAATAATGAATGTTACTGGTGTAACGTTATATAATAATATAATCTAAGCCGGCTCAATGAACCAGACGTTATCTGAAAAATAAATGAAATAAGTACAGTCCAAAAAAGTTGCATGTTAAATCTCCTATGGCTTTAGTTTACTCACTATCTCTCATTATTCATGGGGCTACGATAACTAGTTGCTGTAGGTGAAATTCACGCCAACCATGCTGGATCGTTATTTCTTTTTAGAGAGTCTAGATCGTTTTCCCGCTATGGCCGTGGTCTTAATCTTCGAGGTAAATAAAGTATTAATCATCTGTAGACATTAATTAATTACTTTTTTTATTTTGGTGATTTGCGTTTATTTACCCATACCTTATAATTTGATCGTGATTACTGACGTGCGGTTGTTATGTTAATTTTCATGGCTATGAATGATTTTATCTTCCGTGGATATCATGTTTCAGCAATTCAGGGGTAGCTCAGTGGTTAAGGCGCTCGGCTACCAAGCCAAAGTTCCCTGATTCAAACCCCTGCGGGCTTGAATTTGAAATCCACTTAACATTTTTTATTTATTTATTTATTTATTTATTTATTTTTATTTATTGGTTTTTTATTTGGGGGGGGGGGAGGGGGGGGGTCCTTCTTGTCCCTTTATTGAATTACTATGATAAAGAGTGCCAAGTCCTATCAGAGACGGATTATTATATCGGAGGTCCCATGTATTATTGTATGCATGTAAAAGAACCCTTGGCTGTTTACACGGCAGTCTAGGAAAACCCTGATATCACCTAAGTAGTCGAAATGGGTAAAATCAACACAACAACAAAAAATCAGCAATTCGCTCAATTTCCAGACGCTAATCATCTACTTAAAAGTTGTTTGCTATTTAATGAAATGTAGTTTTTCCAAGTGCTTCTTTTATCTGAATTACTTTGCCGCTACCATCGTGACAGACTGATCCACAAACAGCCTGGAAATGGTCACCTGCAAACCTATGTCCGACGCAGTTTAGTTTTGATCACTGACACCAAGTCATAATCATAAAGTATTATGATGTGCAGCGTTGACGATGATGCCCTTTCACACTACTGGATCAAGGTTGTTCGTATCATACCGTTGATGCCTTCAGCCACCATCCACTTTGCCATGCTATCTATCATTTTTCTCTATAGCTTCCTCTTGCCCTTTATCATGTTGTGACTAAATGTTTTGATTTCTCCCATCTCATGGAAGTATAATAACGACATTGGAGTCTCGGTTTCTTTCGAATTAGTTGTTGATTGTTGTTGTTTTGTTGTTTTTTCATTTGCGAATTCTTTATAATAAATTGTTGATTGTTTATAATTAGTTGTTGATTATTTGCAATTAGTTGATTAATTTAGTTAGCTATTGGTTGTTTATAATAAGTCTTTCATTGCTTTAGTTGTTGATTGTGTATAATACGTTTTTCATTGTTTTAGTTGTTGATTGTTTATGATTAGTTGTTGATTGTTTATAATTAGTTGTTGATTGTTTATAATTAGTTGTTGTTTGTTTATAATTAGTTGTTGATTGTTTATAATTAGTTGTTGATTGTTTATAATACGTTTTTCATTGTTTTAGTTGTTGACTGTTTATAATTAGTTTTTCATTGCTTTAGTTGTTGATTGTTCACAATAAGTTTTTCATTGCTTTAGTTGTTGAATGTTTATAATTAGTTTTTCATTGCTTTAGTTGTTGATTGTTGTTAATTAGTTTTTCATTGGTTTAGTTGTTGATTGTTTACAATAAGTTGTTCATTGTTTTAGTTGTTGATTGTTTACAATAAGTTGTTCATTGCTTTAGTTGTTGATTGTTTACAATAAGTTGTTCATTGCTTTAGTTGTTGATTGTTTACAATACGTTGTTCATTGCTTTAGTTGTTGACTGTTTATAATTAATTTTTCATTGTTTAAGTTGTTGAGTGTTTATAATTAGTTGTTTGTTGCTCTAGTTTTTGATTGTGTACAATTAATTGTTTAAACCCGTTGCTGATTGTTTGCAATTAGTTGTAGGCTGTTATTTATTATTTATAACTTTTGATTATAACTGATTGTCTATATATCGGTATGACGACATAATACAATATGATGTTATAAACGTCTTGATTTGGTTTGAAGTTACCATTCGTTTCATGGTTAGCTATGTGTTCATGGAAAAATAATTATGTAACGTTGGATAGGACTAGTGAATTACAATTCTAATCTCGACTCTAAAATGTTCAATCAACCTTAATTTGTTATATAGATGGCAATATGTTTAAAACAGTAGAACGTGTTGTTTTGCTGTTTGTAAAGCCTATTTCTTCTATTTGCAAAAGTATTGGTAAACATCATTCAATTCCTTAAGTGAGGAAAAGTAGGATTATAAGGTATATATTTTGTAACATTTACATCAATAATCTGCAGAGCTCCTTTCAGACTGGTGTCAGTTTAGTTGACAAAAGTTGTTTCCATATGGCCTTCCTTATTATGAATTTTTTTAAATGTATTATTTCCTCAATTAAAAAAGATGACTGATAGCCAAAAATGGTTGTTGTGAAACAGGAATGCGTTGGCCTTGTGTACAGTGGTGAAAAATACGTTCAATTCAAGAACAAACTTCATTCAGTTCTAGAGGTTGATAACCCTATACTATAATATAAATGTGTGTAAGATTCTATTATTCTTTCTATAATAAATATCTATTTGCATCCATTTTTTATTATCTATTTGCATGTATCTGTGAATTATTTACTTTCAAATTAATGTTATCCCGAACATTCAACATTGGTTTCTTCTTTCCACCCCTTCTCTCCTCTCCACAATGAATCGATTTTTTTTCTTTTTGAGGGTGTGTTTTGGTGTCTTGCACGCAAGGTTTTTGTACTTGAACAAGATGATTTACCAAACATATTAATTGCTGTACAAACGTCTGAAAAAACGAAAGTAAGAGATAGATGAAAGGTGAAGCGCCCACAGGAAATGACATTTGCTTCCGATTTTAGCTTGTCTTTCTCCCACTCTTTTTACTTTTCTTGCAAGGCGATATCTTTCATCTTTGCACCCATTTTTGTACCTCGGTAAGTGCTTTTTACAAATTAACTTGGTGCCTGAAACGCAATTTAAACGTCTCTGTTGTTTTTTCAAGAGCCCTCTGAAAAGAAAACAATGATTATAATTTGGAAGCTTTGAGATCGTTCATTGACCACATTAGATAGATGGTCTATTCATTTTCTAGGGAATTGATTAATGCGAGATGTTACATAGCGATGCTCTTGATGATTCTGATTATAACTTCACTATTATCAGGTGTCGGAGTATCGTAGAATCAAGTTGTAATGGTCCCAAGGATCAATTCCTTTGAGTTGCGCAGTTGACTCTGGATAAGGACTATGACTACGAACTTTTGCTACAGCACTAGGACGTCACCGAAGCTTGAGTACGGATTGCAGGTTGTCGACGTTTAAACAAAATTAAATCCTTTTTCAATGAGGGCAACGAATTTAGACATCATTCAACTACTGTCTTCTGACAAAGGTACAGATACTCAGTTTCTTATAGTTCTGTTACTTTTCGTGTTGTTTCCCCCCCCCCTCCCCCCCTTTCCTTTCTATCTTACTGTAGATATAGCACCTCTTTCAAGTTTAGAGGATAAATCAAGTTTAGAAACGTACTTATTACTGAAAGTGAACTTTCATTAATTTATCACAAAGCACCTCAGTGGGGGGGGGGGGGGGGGGGGGGGGGGGGGGGGGGGGGGGGGGGGGGG
>JASKDV010190714.1:0-11613 GCA_032466395.1 Aegires albopunctatus
TCTCTGTCTCGATCTGTTTGCCAGGCTCTGTCGGTCTCTCTCTCTCTCCACCTTCTTTCTCTTTCAACGTAATGTCTAGCCTCTCTCTCTCTCTCTCTCCGCCTTCTTTCTCTTTCAACGTAATGTCTAGCCTCTCTCTCTCTCTCCCCCCTCTTTCTCTTTCAACCTAATATCTAGTCTCTCTCTCTCTCTCTCTCTCTCTCTCTCTCTCTCTCTCTCTCTCTCTCTCTCTCTCTCTCTCTCCCTTCTTTCTCTCTCTCTTTGGAAAATAACCATCTACAAGTTTCCAGATCACAAGGAGGAATGCCAGAGATGGATCAATTGTCTCCCAAATAAGATAGATAATGTTATCAAATGGATGGGCCTTTGTGATTTACATTGGCCGGCAGATACCGCCCTTGGAACCCAACAAGAAAGGTAGTCGGGTCCCTGTACCTACCATCCCACCATTTATTTTCCCCAACGTACCCACATCATGTGTGCCATCCCACTCACTGTCTACGCTGAGGTCAACCAAAAAAGCCCTTACCAGCTCCAAAAACCTAGACATTGATGAGCTGAATGAATTCTTGGAAGCTGATAAATTTCATCATGTTGGATTTATCATTTGTGATGAAGATGAGCACGCTGTTCTAAGCAAAGAAAGGACTGGCTCTATCCATTTTATCTCTTTATAGTTAACCCTTCATAAGGGTGACAGTGATTCTGTTTTATTTTCATACGAAGCTTTTCATAAGCTTAAACAAATTTTTCATCCTTCAATTAGTAGTCATGTCAGCTGTTGGAGTGAACTAGAGGAGTTAATATGGAATACTAATACGTAAAGGACTTTTCCTGTACTATGGATGATTTAAAATTAAATTTTTTGTGTCGGTCAGGCAGTTATAAAATATTTTTATCCTAAAAACACCCGGATCTATTCTCTTAAAGAATTTTCACATTCTTTTAATTGGTATGCTAAATCAAGATCTCTGTATGAGGAGTTGAACTATCTTCAGCTCCCTTCAATAACCACTTTAAGAAGGATTACTCGTGTGGCCAAAGATTTGGACGATGATTCCCTATTTCGATCATTTTGAGAGATCCAGACAGGGCACCAATACATTTTTCAGAGCAGGGCTCTTATCAAATAAGCACTTTATTAAGGTGAGCGGAGTTTACTAAATGTCTTGAACCTAAACAAACACACCGTGTTGGTTCCCTCACCAAAGACACAGCATGGGCTATTAATTGGACATGTAGATGCCTTGTCGATTTAAGTCGTCACCTTCTGTAGACAGATGCACCATACGTACATCAATAAGTGACGCCCATTTCAGGATTGCCTGCGGGCAATAATTTCTACATTACAATGAGTGATGTAATGAACATCCATGCCATTGACAAGGCCCAGTTTATGCTTGAAACTGAGTCTGATAACATTGACTTTTCTTTTTCAACACATTAATGTCATTTATGTCAAAGTCAAAAGTGTTTGTCAGATGCAGAACTCCTTCTCCTTGATGAATTACCTGACCTTATCCACAATATATAAGAAGTGATGAGAAAATGTCTCTATTTTACATAGGGGGTTATATTTGTCAAAAATCATAAGGATACTTTACATTTACAAGGAGATTCCACATTATTTCCCGATCTAAATGCCTACACTCACACTCTAGATAGAGGTGGATTATAGTTCCCTTCGGCTGATTTGTTTCAGCTTATTTCTTTAATTTTTGTTTTCATGAATCAAAACAAAGAAGCAAGTTGTGAAAAATTTATTCAAATTTTTTGTGACTTTCCATCCTCATTTTGTGACTTTCAATACTCATTTGTATATTTGTCTTCAACATGAGAATGTCTCCAACCAACTGAAGCTTCGTGTCCTGATCTAACAATTTGTCTGGATATGTGTATACATTTCATGTGTATTTTTCATCTTAGTATAAGTTGCATTACTGCTAACTGTTAGAGTATATAGGCTTTCATACACTAACTATCAAATCAAAATCTGCTAACTTAAATGTGAATATTTGCATTATACACCTACTTGAATTCAAATCACTTTGAATTTAAAAGAAATACCTTGATACAACTTCCCCTTACAATTACAATGTATTCTACCAGTCACTTAATAATAATCATGCGTAGATTGATTATTGCCTGCAACTTTGATGATCTTTTTTCCCTGTTTTGAGTACGATGGGCATTATTGAGAATGGATGATTATTGCTTTGTCTTGTCTTTGATATTTTCCCCTTACAATTACAATATATTCTACTAGTCACGTAATAATTTTTTCCCCCCTTGAGAATGGATGATTTTTGCTTTGCCTTTGATATTTTCACCCATGACAATAACGATATCAGTACGGTGTGTATTATTGTGCATGGATGATTTTTGCTTTGAATACTTTGATGTTTTATCCCATTTAGATGTAATTATTTGAATTTTAACAGTTAGTTCTTTACAACTATCGCCAGCTTAAGTACTCTCATTGTAGGAGGAAAACCAAAATCATTTAATATTCTTTTAAAATTATAACACAACACAGTCCTCCTCTATTCTTCGAAAATCAAAGTCTATACATGAGATGAATTCAGAAATGTTTCAATTGTATTATCATCAATGAATTAAACTGACTAGATAGTAGATCTATCTAATCAAAGACTTAGTCTTACTTAGTTTTCTTCCTTTATGATAAACTTTATCAATGTGTGTGTGTGTTAGTCAGTTGTCATAAAGTTATAGATCTAGCTTTAGAAAATTGGGATAGAACATAGAGATAGATCTTAATCTTACGATTACAATTAGGGAACGATAGAATAGACAACCCCCCCAAAGCAGATTTTGTGACATCATAGTCAATGGAGATTGCACGGTCAGTGGCCGTCCAACACAGACTCAGCCTACACTAAAATCATAACGATACAGTAATACAATAACACCTCAGGCTACACACTTCACTGACCGAGGCCGGTGAGAGTCGACCGGCCCTACATGTAAGAGGCAACGAAGGCGGCGGCAGGGCTTGTAGACAAGGAGGCTTAGGCTTGTAGTAATCAGCCAGGACCAAATAATCACCTATCAAGCCTGCCAGTGTCAGTAAACGAGATTTCCTTCTTGGGAGCCATTAGGAATGACCAGTTTCGTTCTTTGAACAAAGATTGCACAATCTCACTTGAGTTTACAGGTTTAAAAGATGGTGGGTAACTAAAATTTAAAAAAATTAACTCCACGTAGGGTGGGACATGATGCCAAGTATTTTGAGGAGAGGGTTTGCATTGAAAATACGTTTTTTATTTATCTTTAGTCTGAGTGGCAGCTAGCCCAAAGAGCCTTCATTTATCATGGTTAAGGTGGTGGTCAATGTATTTATCTAAAATGATCTAATTGTAATACAATTGAACATATATCGCTTTGATCAGTTAATCAGGATAAACAGCAGAAAAGTAAGAGTGAGAGAAAAAGAAAAAAATATCCATCAATACTAAAACAACCCCATGAAAACACTAAAATACCTTTATACTTGAATCCACAGAATCACATGTAATGTCCACTGATCTTTTGTATGCATCTTCACAACCAATTGTTATGGCCGACATCTATAATGTAATGAAAAACAAAAACAAAATTCTTTACATTTAGTTTATATACTTTACTTTTATTTATACAATCAGGTTCAAAAGAAAGTTGACATTGTCTCTTTGACATTTCCCAATAATTATGTTGTTTAATTACGGTATATACCATCGAAATCATAATCTATGTCTGCATATTTTAAAATTCATAAGTATGACTGAGCTATATAAGGGTAATTTGTTAAGAATCTTTTATTTTTATAAAAGAGGACAAGTATACAATGGACATTTTTTCACAAGACACATAATTGGGAAAATGAAGTACTCATAATGAAATATGTGATTTAATGAGTTGTGCACACGACAAAGCACCTTAAAAAGAACTTTCATTAAATCAAAAATAAGTGATGAATTCCACAGTCACATTAAAAGTCACAAGATCTAGTCCTATACCTAAACTTAAATCTAGATTTAAAGCTTTGCTTACCCAGTAACAATGACTTGATTGAGTGTAGAGGAAAGAGCAAGAGCTCTGGGCCATCTACAAGCTGGATATAGTGGTAGAGCCATTTAAAGACTTTGCAATTGCTAAAGGTATGCCTTCGACAAGATCATAACTAAAAATAATTATATAAATGCCATTAAAGATAGACCTAAAACAGGCTATCCTTAAATATCATTAATACCAATTCCTAAAATAGATTTGACAATAATTGAAACTAATGAAAACCATCCCTTTCTCCCTGCCGACAAGCAAACATAAAATCCTACGTACCTTATGTAAATTATTTCCAATGTTGCCCATCATGAGGTCTAGACTGTCAGCAACACGCTTGGCATTGTTTTCTAGCTCTATCACAGCAGCAGCATCAATTGGAGGAATGTCATCTGGACTTTGCTGGAACAAGCTGCTAGGGGAACGGGACAATCCAGATGATGTGGCAAAGGATGTGGAGGATGATGCAGATACTATGCTCCGATCACTTGAACGTCGACTTCCAGTGCTGCCGGAGTCTGAAAAGCACGAAATATTACATATATAGAGGATAGTGTGTACTGTATATAAATGAAAGACCAGTGTTTCATTCTGACTCACTGAATAAAGGCATTCAGTTTTATTACTAAATTGGCAGGAACAACATGCAAGGAACTTTGTCCGATCCTCTACGATCTGTCTCTCTATCCCTGACAATATTTATGAAGTCATAAATGGGATATATGTAAAATGACACAGGTGCATTCCTGCCATAGAAAAGAAAGTAAAGAGTGTTCTTATATAGCAATAAATGAACTTCACAGAGGTTCTCTGGCAGGCATTCCAAAATCCATCTTAACACCTGGTAGGGGGGATTCGGCATACAGAGGTGCAATCTGATCAAAGTTGTTTCTCTCTAGCATACTGACAAGACCTAACTATTCCTATAGCCAGGTACTTATTTCACACTCGAGTGCAGTGAGGAAATGCATGTAAAGGGCCATTCCCAACGACTCAACCTTGAACCTTGGACCTTTTGAACCCAGTCCAAATCTCTTGACTCATATTCCACATTAATCACTTATCCCTCATCGAAATGGGCACTCATTTAATTTTGTCAGGGAAGGTTCCCCAAATAGGAAAATTGCCATACATCCAATAAGTTGTATCAAATTGACAATCATGAAATGATGTAAATGGAATAGAGAGGAAATTATACATATTGCAGTAATGACAGCTATCAATGATCAATATGGGCTGATACAAAATTGATAAAAGGTGGGAGTAAACTTTAATGGATTCTCCTAAAGCAAACTCTGATAGTCTATGTACGATCGAGTATCATTCTTTGTGAATGCAAACATAAAATGATTATCACAATATAATATAATAATTTGTTCTCTTTTCAAATAAGCCGATGAACCCAATCCAGTTAAGGATTACGCTAGCATAAGCATGTCTGAACTCTCTTATGTGAAGAATGAAAATAGTGAAAAGCAAAAATACACATGTCCGTATATAGTAGTAGTAATAACATAATAATGATCGAGAGTGATACAATGAATTATTCTTATGAGGAAAAGTGCCTTATAAATGCAGATTATTATTGTTATTATTGTTTTCTTCTTCTTCCTCCATTAATGTTCAGCGGTCATCAACTTGAACATTACTATTATTTAAATACCCGAAATTGAAGAATTCAACTTTGCACTTGATACAATTTACTTAAAAATGAATCTTCAAATTTTCAAGAGCATGAAATAAAAGCTTATACTTTGCTGGCGACGGACACGAGAAAACCAAGAGGTTAAACCAAACTTAATCCCAAAAAAGCACATATCTTCTCATGTATATATATATATATGACACAAAAAATAAAAACCTTCCACTTGCAATAGAAATAAAACTATTTTAAGAGTGCATTTAACATATTTTAGAAACACATTAACTATTTACTTCAAGATGATGATAGATAATCACTTGCTAAAATCAGAATGTCTGAGCAACTTTCCCTTTTCAAATTTGAAATCTATTCACACTAAACTCTGTCCCAAAAGCCTGGCATGGGCATAGTGCTTTGGGCTTACCCCTTTTAAAAAAGAATTCACATTGTTCTTTAACTTTTTTTATTCTATCCATTTGTTTAAAAGAAGCTTGAACAACTGTTCACATTCTCTCTGAACAATGACTGAAAACAATCAAAAGTAAATGTCTGTATACACAAGGAAAACAACCAACTGAGTCAAAATGTGTCTTACTAGAAGGGAGGAAAAATAAGGAAGGAAGAAAGAAAGAAAGAAAGAAGGAAATAAAAGAATACAACTAAGAACAGACATACATTGTAAATTACCAAAAGATATTCACCTGAAAAAAGATTCCCTAAGTATTGTGTGTACTTGGTCTGGTTTTCATAGAAACATAAGCTAGTATCAATTTACTGCCCTCTTTTTCTTGTAGTACCTCTAGAGTCTTGTTTTAATAATCTGGAACTAAGTTAACTCAAGGGCATGGGTCAACAACTCTTGAGAATGAATTGTTAAGGTCTGGTGTTTCATATTCTTTTCAATGTTTCAATCATGGATCTTATTGTTTCCCTTATTCCTTGTATAGTATAACTGTAATTGTCATTAAATCTACTGGTAAAATCAAAACAACTTTTTTAATCTTCTGAGATTGTAATGTTTTTTAAATACCATGATCATTTAACGTTATTGACATAAAAAAATCCATTCACAAAAATCACACTATTGGTACTGATTTTGAAGAAATCAGGAATTGAAAGAAATGCAAGTTGATATTTGGAATGTCAATTAATCGGAGCAATTGCTTTAATGGATATAAAATCCTCTGGGACAGAATCTTTCCACAGAAATTTAATTGGTTAAATGGAGTGTCCACTGCTTAAATGGAATGGAAAGAAATAGATATATATGGTCAAAAATGAAATAAAAAAATTTGATTTGAAGATTGGTGGAATATAAAATTCAGAAAAAGTACAATTTGATAATTATGCCATTCCCGCAAGAAGTATGCTTCGGTAGCATAATTTACTTATATTTAGTATGTAGAAAGCCTATGAAATGGATGCATGAATGTGATAATGTAACCTATTGCAGACGACAGACAACAATGTTACCTTTTGCAATAACTCAACATCAACTTTGTAGTAATTGTAGTATACTGGGAGGTGCAAGCAAAATGTTTGCCACTGAGATCATGTTCATCATCATGTCTTTTCGAAAAATGTATGTGTATTGTACATATCATTTCCTACATAGATGCCATTCTATATTGGAACACTTTAAGAACAACTTACTTGGAAGAGAGCTGTTCCAGTTAATTCGCATGCACTGTAACCACAAAAACAGATCTGCTATTTGCACCCCAAAAAAACACAGTATGTTTATAGAAAATAAAGAGAAGCATCTGTTTTTTGGATGCATACAGTAGAGATCCATATAAATAGAATCGAGAATCTTTAATGATACACATGAGAAATAATGCAACTGTAATTTTGCAATTCCTTTTATTGGTGGGCATTCAACTATTTTAATAATTGTATTGATGTTTTCTTTATAATACAGCAAAGCACTCCAACTAACCATTTGTTTAGATAAATCCTGTCATTTATTTACGAATAAATGTTATCAATATTTGTCAGCTATAGCCTTATCATCTTACACTTTGTTGTCTTAAAATGAAAAGAGTTGCACATATGCGTTTGATTATCAAATATAATTATGATATTGTTGAATATATTCTTCATTTTTGTCTTAAATTGCTGTTCACATGAAATGTGTACCATTCAGTCATTTTAATAATAAATTCTTTTTTACTTTCAGGCATTAGAAATGAAATGGTTATCAATCTCCAGAAAATTATGACTTTGGCATCCTCTGGTTAGATTTTAAAGAATCCCGGGAAATTTGAATAATAATCAAAAGAGCAAAAATGATCTATCCATAAATTGGATGCTAAGAATTCAATAATTACAGAAAGAGAAAAAAAAAAAAAAAAGAAGAAAAAAAGATACAACCAGGGAAATGAAATATGATATATTATAAATGGATGGTAATTGGCAGCCTTGAAGGGGCAATATTTTAAAAAAGAACTTAAAATCTTTGACTTTAAAAATTTACATAACATGAATAACATACCACCACTATTGACACGGCACTAAAGTTCTATTGTATTATAATCTTTACTTTGTAGGAAGGGTGAGAACACAAGTAAATAAATATACAATACCTTGTCCAACCAATGGACTGCTCAGCTTGATCATCTCTTCCAAATTGTCTGCTACGAACTCTATCATATTGCCTTTCCTGATGATTGTACCACTTGGAAGATTACTGGACAAATGTTTTGAGTCAATAAAATGAGCACCTTGCTCTTCACTTTGAGAAGCTCTTGCATCTACTAGATGCTGGCTATTATTGTCTTGAGAATCTAATTTTGTGGCTTTCACTTTCACTTGTTGCTCCCTTTCTATTGCTTGTAATGGACGAGGAAGGGAAAGACTTTCAGGGCGGGATTTGTTAGTCAAATCGGGAATGAGTTCATGGCTGTCACCTGAAGAAACAAAGCTATCTACATTGTCATGTGACGATTTGTTCTCCCTTCGTTCTTTTTCTGCCCGTTGTCGTGACTCAACGCTGTTTTTAAGGTTCTGACATGTTAATGAAAGCTGCTCAAGTATTTTGTTATTAAGTTCCACATGAGCGTCAACAGAAGGAGGCTCATTGAGGGTTTCGATGGAATCTGAACTTTCATGAGAAGTGTCGGGAGTCTCCTGGCTTTCTGATTCTACATCACAGTAACGAAGTGTATGTTGTGATGACAGAGATATATCTGGTGAAAACTGTGAATTAGCCAGGACTCTTTCACTATTGGTTGCATCCCCAGAAGGAACTTCGGCACCACTTGCTCCTCCTTGATCATCTTTGGGGTCAGGGTCTGAGGGTATACTACTTGTTGACATTGTGTCTGTTGACTCAGCCAGCTTTTATTCTTTTACATTATATTTTCTAATCTCAGGCAAGTGTCTGAGAAAATCTGGTGAAATGAAAATTATAAGTATAATAAATGAACTATGATCAAACTATCACTATCTTACTCTATATATTACTACGAAGTTAAAAGGCCTCTATAGTCTCCCTAATGGCTGCACTGAACACATGTTGTGAGTGTTAAAAGTAAACAACAGGATCTCAACATCACTTACAGTTAAAAAAAGCTTCTCTTTTACTTTAGGATTTACAAAGCAGAGAGACCTCCAGGTGGAAGACTAGCCTAAATATTCAAATAAATGTAAGACAAGATTACAAAACAGTTGGAGATTGACCATTTTTTCATCTAGATTTAGATTTGAGAAGATCAAAAGGATGTTTACATCTCTGCAGTTCTGTTACAGATACAGTAGGTGGCAGTGTGAGGCAGTTGTTTCCATTACAAACAAAATAGCAGGAATAAAAAGTTAACCCAAGTCATTGGAAGTAGCATTGCCCAGGCATGAGCGTGTCTTCGCTTCATAGGAAAAAAAATTATCTAGGTCATGAAGTGTGTTGGGACCAAAATTCATTGAATAGAGTCACTTTATCAATGAATTACAAATCCCCAAGAAAAGCTCTGAGGTTAATTCTAACTGTAATATGATTGGTTGGAATCTAACAACATCCTCCAATCAAAACTACATCCTTCAATCACAGAGATAAATGGATATTTTCCATAAAAAGAAGCAAAGGTCTCTTGCCTGAAATGTTGGGCTGCCACGAGCCAGTCTCTCATGGTGGACACGCTAGGGGATAATTTCACCACCTGTGCACTTCTCGGTCCAACCAGAACATGCTGTAATATAACAGATAGCGCTTTTCCTGGGTTAAAGATAAACTGCCATAAAGATCTAGATAGAGGTCCAGCTTTACCTAAATTTTCAGGTTTGAACATAAAGAAGTCGTGTTTAAAGCAATAATTTAACGAATGCACAGCTCAGCATGGCCAATGTAATAATGAAGACCACAATGGCGTTCATCATTTCACTTTCCTTAGATCACTGTCGACTCAGCAATTCTTGGTTCCATCAGATTTGCCATCATTTACTTTCAATTATAATGGCAACAAAAAGGAAAGCTCTCTCTCTCTTTTCAGTAGAAAATGACGATAAGTCAGCAAATTCGAGGACAGAAACAGGTTGATGGCGCTAGACAAATGGATTTTAGTCGAAGGCTATGATCAACATGATAAAGTTGCAAATCAGTGAGTGCAATTGTCACCATTTTGAAAATAATATTTGATCAACTGCCTCGCCGGTTTCAAATTTTGCAGTCATGCATGCGCAACATCTGCGAGTTCTGGACGTAAGTATCCATGAGAAGCGTCTTTAAGTGAGGTGATACAACACAGATTCGACCAGCGAAGTGCCTGAATGAGATCAGAATTCACTTCGACAATCTTGCTAATCCTTCCCCGATCCCTGACAGTGTCAATAACCCTAGCCCTAAAGTGGGAGTATGGGGGTTACCCCCCAGGCCTCTTATTATTTCTATTATTTTTTCTTTGTTGGGGGGGGGGGGGGTGCAAAAAATAAAATGCCAACCCTTTCCCATTCCCAACTAAACTAAGGCATTTATGTTCATATGGATTACAACTATGATTAGGCTATATTGACTTTGAATACGATTAGGCTTCTTGAATTCTCTGTGTCTCTCTATTTAATTAATAGAATCAATACTGGATACCTTTCAACATATTAAGTCTTGTCAAGGGAATGGTATTGTGTTTGTGTCAAGTTACAATTAAAAAAGTCTAGACTAGATAGATAGACTAGATCTAGAATCTAGATAGATCTAGATCTAGATTTCTAGATCTAGACCTAAAAAGAGCCAGAGATTCTAAGCCTAATTCCGATCATGAAAAAGATGTAGAAATCAAGCTAAAGAAAGGTTATTCACCCGGTTTCTGGTACATCTTAAAAAGAAAACTTGTAGTAACATTTGATAGATAATTATCATAAGTCGTTCTTAACACGTGATAAAGTAATCGCATTAAATGTTCACTGCTTTGTTATTCACTTGAGAAAGGGAAACTCCTCCTTTCGTTTCATTGAAAGCGGAAGTGCATGAGCAGGAAAGAAAACAAATGCAAAATATCTTTGTTCGTACATGTTTGACGATATGCGCAAATTTTAATGACACGATTCTCCGTGGTACATGTATTTCGTATTTTTGGTTAAAATTACTTAATTCCACCCAGTGCAGGATACAAGTACTACTACTCTTTTAACCAGGAACGTAAACTGTAAAACCATATCATTTGCTTTTTCATTACACTTTGTATCAAATTGTATTATTTAAAATAATTTTAAGTGCTTTCTAATGAATTACATGCACTTTCAGATCAGTTCATAAAATCCAGTAAGAACATCAAGAAAATCTCACTAGCAACCTTAGAAAATACTCATTTTACCCAAGAACTATCGTTGACTGGAACAAACTACCGTAGGAAACAACATCATCAACCTCCCTAAAAATATTTCAGAGACAACTTTATCTCACAGCACTGCCTTCTTCTGACACA
>JASKDV010190736.1:0-11609 GCA_032466395.1 Aegires albopunctatus
TCTCTCTCTCTCTCTCTCTCTCTCTCTCTCTCTCTCTCTCTCTCTCTCTCTCTCTCTCTTTCTCTCTCTCTCCTTTTTTTTTTCTTTGCTCAGATGAAATTTCAATGGAATGACTTGGAGGCCTATTTTTGAATTGCAAATATTTTGAAAGACATAGATCTTTATATATATGTATAACAAATTCTTTGAGCTATTGTAAGGATTTACAAAGCTTAAAATTGGAATTTAACAATGCAAATAATGTTCAATTTTCTTTGTAATTAAAATGGCATGGCAATTCTTGCAGTAGATCTGATTGAGGTTTAGGCTGATAGTTTGAAACACTATGATCACCTGACACCTGCCAATGGTGGACCAGAATTGATTGTAATACAGAACAAACTAAATTAATATACTCTTTTCTTTTGTTTTTAATTTTTGTTATTTTTTTTTACTAAACTTTTATGAAATGTTTAGTTTCACTTAGTAAGTTATTCATTGTTGCATTTAAAAACCTTGGTAGTTTAGTTACAATAAATCTTTGTAAACTAAAGTAGATACAAAATATTTTACTTTTATATATCTTACAGTCATGATGATGCAAGAGTGAACAACCATGGCCCTTCAGAAGTTCAAATTCAAATGGATTGATCATTTTAATTCCATTTGGGTGGAAGAAGATTGTGAGAGTTTGATCTTGAAGAACGATCTTGAAAGTCTCTACCAGAGACTCATTAGTAACAAAGAAATTATTCACGTTCCACCTCAGGCCATATTTCTGAATGGGCCACCACTCCCTGACTTTAGTCTGAATGAAACATACTCTACAGATGAACAAGAGCATTTATTGGACTCTCTCCTCTCTAATCAGCTTTTTCTTGCCGAAGTAGTTAGCAGTAACACTCCTTTTGCGCAAGTATGTTAGAATAAAGATAATAGCATAATTTTTAGTAACATAGGTGAACTCAATTCTAATTTAAAGAAGTTTAAATTGAATTGAGAATAAGTTAATTAATTTCAGTGGCAACATTACCCACCCCAAAGACATCTGATGTTTTTTGTTTTTTTCATTGGTAGAGAAAACCTTCTAGAGAGTGTTGCTATTTCCACAATCACATTTTTATTGAAAAAGATGTTTGCAAAGTAATTTTAGATTATGATACTTGCATGTGATTTTTTAGTAACAAGATAGAAAAAGCGCTTATGCAATTATATTGTAAAATGTTGGCTGCTCTATCCAATTGGTTATTAAATTTCTGGTACCTTTCAAGTAAAGCACTTTGAAAATTCAAGACACATGATATAAAAACATTTATATAATTATTGATATTTCGTGTGTTGGAATATAGTTGATATTTAATATCATTTCAATTGTTTTATTTTATTTATATCAGTTATTAATTTGGGATACAAAACTGATAATCAACCATTCAGTGGCCAAGACATTTTTGTATTATTATTTTTTTTATGGCTTTATTATTCTGATTAAAATTTATCTTATTACATTAGTAGTTTACTTTATATCATCTTCATTTTTTCAGACTCTGCTGAAGCGTGTCTTGGTTTTTCAAAGAATTTACTATGCCATCTCTCAAAAGTACCATGCTATACTGGATAGCCCGCCCCAGTTGTCATCGATCAGCTGTGAGGAGAAAAGACACCCAAGTCAGGAACTGTTAGATAATTCTCAGGCTTCAGGTGGAGATGCTCTGATTCGAATTGGTGTAAAAACTGGTTTGAGTATGCTCTTCTCTCTCTTCAAACAAAACTGGGCCCTAGCATCAGCTTCTGGTCAAATGTCTTCATGTAATGATGTTTTGATAACAGCTTTAGATGTTGTTTCTTCCTTACCCCCATTGTCTTTGGCGAATGAGAATAAACTGACATCTCTTGGTAAGGCTATAGTTTGTAGTGTGATAAATTTTATTTCACAGCATCAGTAGAAAAAAATTCACCTTTCTTTCGTATTTTCATCTTTTTTAGAAGTTTGTTTAGGGAATAATTGAAAATATGTCAACGATAAAAATGTTTGCTTTTAGAATTTTTCATTATATATACTTGTAACATGTTATATTAATTGCTGAGTGGGTAGGCAGACTGCCTAGCCTTGATACAGAGTTATCTCAGGTCAAATTCTTATTGTCGCCATATCATCAATATCCATGGGAAAGCCCTTTCAAAGTTTTTTTCACCCCACCTACGGTTGAAATGGCTAGAGGCCTAGCAGAGTATGAGGAAAAGCTCCCCCTTTTGTTCCAAATGTGATTTAGTTTTAAGCATAATACATGCTTGCCACACAGAAACTGGAATATGATTACGTCAAAGTTCAGTTGACCATATTCACTCCTAAAGTAAAGGAAGTCTACTACTTAATTTTTATGAAAAAATATGAACTGATCAATTATTTGACAAAGATATATATTATATGCAAATTATTTTTGATACTTTTCTAGGAACTGAGTCTCTCAACTCTGTCACCAAATTTTTACGCTTTGCTGCAACCCCACAATCTGGGGCTGATCTTCAAGGACAGCAATTGGCATCTCAATTAATGCTGTCCATTGCCATGCAGCGTGGTCTTCTCCATCATCTGCTTGATTGGGTGGACCTGGCCCTCAAAGTCTCAGTGGCAGCTCAGGGTGGAACTAAAACTAGAATGCACTCCAAATGCGGCCGTATCAACAATGTATTCTTCAGAGCTTTAGTGGCTCAGATGATTGCTAAAACTGTGAGTGTTTCCTTTGATCTTGAGAAGTTAAATAATGAAAAATTCAATCTTTGTTTTTTTTTAAACTTTTTTACTAAACATCGAATGATGCGCAGAAACTTTGATCTTTTCATCTTCTTGTGATCTAATTAAGATACAAGTTTCCATCAGCGACATAGAGCTATAAATAGATTAATGGTCTGCGAATATTCATCATCACATCCAGAGATCGTTTTTTGCTAAAATCAAGACAAAGATGGGAAAGCGTTGTAAGAGCTCTTATCATCGCTGCTTTTTTTTCTTTATTTGTGAAGCAACATTCAGAAGTACGAGGAACTCTTTTCTATTCCAAAATCACGAAAACATGGACCAGTCCAAGTGTTTTCAAACTACGATGATCATTGTCACTCATTGTTCAGTTTGATTCTGATTTTTCAGTTTATGTTTTCTTGTATTGTTAATTTAAAAGTATTTTTGTGAGCACAGTAATTGAATTGTTTGCACTATTCCTTCCCTTTTTTTGCCAAATAATTGAATGTGATTATTGTTTTACTGATGTGGACTAGAATCTAGACATAGATATTGAATTGGAATTCATTGATCAAGATGGTGGTGAAAACACTTATAGAACTTGATAAGAATGTAAAAATTAAAGTAAAATTGGTTATGGTTAGAGGAGAAGGATGGTAATGGTGAATTTGTATCAGAGTTCATTGGAAAGTTTGTGATGTAGGGATAGAATGCACATGTTATAGTAAAAAGTAACAATTAGCCAAAGGTAATATGAGATGCCTTCTAGATGACAGCTGTTCAAATTTGTTGAGACCTGGGAATACCGTTTCAGGTGAACCAGCACCAAAGAAGCATTGACTTTGGTCATGAATTATATATAGAGCGTACATAGAATCTAGGCCTGTTGCAAGTATCTTAAGCACATCACTACAAAAGTTTCCATATTCTTAATATATTCCTCTTTCGTTTTAGCCACCTTTTAGTTGTTTTTTGTTGAACTGTTTATTCACGCCAGTTAAACCAAAACTTTTTTCAATTTCATAATAGTTCAGGAAATTTTGACAAACCTGGGTTACTCTCTGTTGCCATTTCATCATGCGTCGCAATGACTTTGCATAATTTTATTGATCCTACTAATATTTACTAGCTTACACTTCTTTTACTCGCATTTGATATTACCATTCATATAGAAAACATTTTATTTTTATTATCATTAATGGTAATTAAAGTTGACACAAAATATAATTGTTTTTCAGGGTGGTTCAGGAAGAGTTCCTAGAACTTCTCTATCTATTGATGATGAGGGAATGACACCGATGTTTGAAGCTGCCATGTTTCTTCTTGAGGAGGTAATAAGAAATATAATATTTTGATGTCTAATCATGTGTATGTTTTGAATGAAAATCATTACGAAGATATTGTTCGTTCAGTTTCTTTGACTGTTAGACTTCACAGAAGATCCTGACAGTCTGGGATGTAGATGAAGTTGCTCTAGAATTTATTTTGGAGCCATAAAAATGTGTATTCTTATTAATGTACGCAAGATCCTCTAGATGTCTTATGAACTGAAACAAGGTCTAGGTCAGACTCATGAACTACTCGAAAGATTGTCCAAAATGTCTTTTTAAATTAAAGGAGTCAAACAAACTTTTGTGTCTAAAAAGTTTATAAGATGAGCCTAGTGACTTCCTCAGTGAAATTGTACAATTTTGGGGGGGGCCTCATATTACTGGAAGCACAGTTCTCATGCTGGAAGAACCCTGTATGTCTTTCACAAGAGGGGCATCGAAACATTTTACAAAACAAAACAAAAAGATATATATATATATATAAATATATATTTAAAAACATTAATTAAATAACAGATATTCATGATTTTGGTCTCATCATCAGAAAGAAAGAATTATTAAATTTTGCGTTAATACTTGTCTAGTATTAAAAGATGCCAGTTTTGATAATATTGTCGAAAAAATGAGGCTTTTGAATATCATGTGGGAGAAAATTTTGATGTAATGGGGAAAAAATGGACTCTCCCTCAGTGCATCTATTCTCCGAGAATGCCACTTTTGCATAGATGTTTACAAACTCTCTACCCATAAGAGAGGCATGAGCATATTGTAAAAAGCACAAAAAAGAATTATCATTCATCCAATCTCCCAAAAGAAAAGTTCACTGTAACTCTCAGTAAAGGGAAGTCTTGGGTGTTTTTTTATATTCTACATCTGATAAAGGTGGAGGTAAATGATTATTCTTCTCATATTTGAGATGTAGAAGTGATATGATATCATGTACATGGAAAGATTCTCACCGAAATCATTGTATTCACTAGTTTCAATATGGACCAAGGCTAATTTTTCCTCTCCTAATTTTGCCCAAAGAGAAAGTTAAACCACATTTAATGGTTTTTGCTTCATATGTCATTTTCTCTACCAAGATATCGAATCCTGGTTGTTTTTAAATGACAGGAATAGACTAAGTAGTCAACCATATTTTGCGTCTAAAACTCAAATTTTGTCTTTCATTTTTCTCAACAACAAAAAAAGGAAAAGAAAGAATAAGTTTTGTCTGAAATGAATCATCAATTTTATTATAACTATTGAAAAATATATTCCCTCGAAATAATTGAGTGAAATTTGTATCCAATTTAACAGAAATGGAAATAGTAGTTGCAGCATCCCCTTTTAAACCTGATTTGGATGAATTTGTCGATTCTTTTTTTTTGTTTTTTTTTTGGTTGGTATGGGGGTTGAATTTTATTTTTGTTTTGTCACAATGATTTTCACTCCTTCACAGGTCGCTGATTTTTTTTTGGTAAAGTAACCAGCGATATATGTCACCAAATTTAGTTTTTGTATTTTCATCTTTTGCCCCTCTCACAATTGAAGAGTTTGTCCCTTATCTCGTGTGGGTGTTAAGTTTGTGAATGTTCTTGGCTGTTTTGTCTCATCTCGTCTTTTATTGATAGCCATTTACTTCTAATTTTGATGGAATTATTCCTTCGCTTACCTTGCAAACACATTAAAAAAAATTTATTCTTATTGATTCAATAAAACTGACTTCATTGGTTATATTTTTCCATTGCTATCCTGTACTTTAAAGCTTTTTAAATCAAACCTATATGTAAATATATATCATCACGTAGAGATGATATTTCAGTTTTAAACCAATTTGCATTATTCAAAGCGTCAAGAAAACTTCTGATTTAATATTTTATATAAATATTTTTTGTTTCAATGATAGTATTTATGGGTGGCAATGTTAACAGTAAAAGTGATTATAACTGGACCTCCTTTGTAGAAAAATGAGTTTTTGCCTGGCATACAAACATTATATTTTATAGCATCTTATTATTTAAAATATTTAACATTTATCTTTCAACAAAACCTTATTAATTTACATAATCTCAGATATTCAAAGTACCACACTTTGCATATTACTTTGATTATACAGCTGCTCAATCCAAATTAAACGGAGAAAAAGCACCATTATAGGTTAGCAGAGAATTTTGAATAAAGAAAAATTCTTTGTTTTGGTCTTGTGTGGAATTTTTTAAATTTCTGTTTTGATGTTGTTCACTGCATCTTAGGCAAAGCCCACTGACCTAATCATAGTGATGACATATTATTATTTGGTAATATCACAATAGGTGACTATTGCAGCTTACATTGACCGACAGTGTCATAATAAGTAAATGGTTTTACATGACCTCAGTGTCGAGTTCATCAGTGAATTATTTATTGACTCGATGGGGTTTAATCTAATTAAATTTTTGATAATTTTCACGGTGGACCAAAATCAAATTTGTATTTTGTGGATTGAGATTTGCATCATCCAGATGAAATACAAAGATAGAAATTACCAAGAACTTGGTACTTCCAAATTTGGAGTGAGCAGGCACAGCTAGTTAGTTATACGCAATTAAAACTTTGCTAGTACTTACCTCAATACAAATTATCCTTGGCTTTGACAAGCAGATTTTTTTCATCCCATTTTTATATGCTGAAGTTACAATTTACAATATCTCCTTTTGCCAAAGATGTATGTATGCTATTGTGAAGTTTTACTGTTCTAATGCTTCAACAAGATAGATTTGAAGAATAAAAATCATGATTCTTTCTATACACCTGTCTTATTCATTGAGATAATTAAGATTTAGATATATTTACCTGTACTTAAATTTACTTATCAATTGCAAGTTGATATCAAAGAAATAGAGTAAAACTGCACACAAACAAACAAATTAATTTTTTTTTAAATGAAAAGGGAATACATTTTAACTCTTTCCCTACCGAAAAACGCATTTTGCATTTTTTTTTTCAGTACAGTTTTACCCCATGAAACGCATTTTGCGTTTTTGCACTTCTGCTATTCTTCTCATTTCCCAATCTATTATCTCTGACAATTATATGTCAAATTTTTTCCAACCTTCATATTATGAAAGCTCATTCATTTTCCTTCAAAGTCATATGCAACACTTATAACTTTTCATTTGAAACAAGAGCACACAAACACCATATTTCTATAACAGTCAGGGTCATAAAGAAAATTGCTTGGTCCAACCGTGGATTCTGGGCCAGTAGGGAAAGAGATAATAACTATATTTACCACATGTATATTGTCCTGTACAATGGTCACTTTTCAAAGTTTCAGTTACTAGGGACCTTACTTACGCATGAATTTAATTTGTTCCATAAACCTCACAGGGTAATGTTGCCAGAGTACCTGCTCTGCTCAAGCGCTCGGTTATGTCGCTTCACAACTTATGGGAGCACTAGTGAAAAGCCACTGTACTTTTTCATTGAAAACATAATCTTGCCACAAGACAAGAGCCGCACAAATATAAAAAAATTTAAAAATTAGATTGACCATTTCATTTATTTATTTTTTCCAAGTGAGATGTTGATGTGATAGCCATAATCTCTTTTTATTCCATATTATTTTGGGGTGCAAGGGACTCCCACATCTATGTTAGGGTTTTTAATACTATTTCTATTGGTCTTTATTCTTGCTTTGAACTTTGGTTAAAAAATATATTTGCCTATATTTTCTTCATTCTAACATTACCTATGCGTTATATAAACCCAGGAGATTGATATTTAATGCTTTTTAAAAATATTTATAAATGGCTTATTTTGCACAATTTTATATAAAAATTTGTTCAACCTGATTTATTTTTATGCAGATAATTTTTCATTTTACCTGCACAAACACAATTACACAATTCAATTATTTTTTTTCTCTATAATAAGTCCCAAGTTATAAGATGAAACATTGTTCTTAAAACATAATATTATAGCAAGAAAGCATATCAAGTGCGATGCCACTTTAATTGTTAAACTATGTCATAATTGCAATGTTATTTGAACATGATGCCAATATGTGTTCTGACAAATTTTCATGCATGGATTTGTTTGTGGATGAGTGGGGAGAGGAGAAGGTGCAGTTGTGGTTTCAATATTATACTCATTATATCAAATTATTGAATAGGGTTTGAGGCTAAGGGGTTTCAGATAGATAATATTGAATACGTTAAGAATATGAAATAACCCCCTAGAGACAAAGACAAGAATCTACAGAAGGAATGAAATGATAAAAAAATCCAGTGGGGCAGAGGGGAACGAACCTGCTACCTCTACGACGGCACAGATTCGCCTTGCCCAAGAAGGAGAAAGCAATCTTCAATCCAATCGACCATCGAATCTCTTAGAAATAGAGATAGAAATCAATTAGGTCTATCAAAAGCCTCCCCACCCTAAACTTGCAGTACTATGGGCTGGGATTTTTCCGTGTACGCTAGATCAAAATAGGTAGCTAAATTGCAGCTGCATTTTGAAAAGAGGGAATCCTACGAGTTGTAAACTTGGATAAGAAAAATATAATTATTATTTGGGATTGGATTAAGATGTTTATTTCATAAAAGTTATTGCAATAGAGGGTAATGCCTCATTATTTTGATCATAAGCATTATATTGGGCAGATAAATAGGTTTTATCTAGTAAGTCAATAAAACTGTATTATAATCACTTCCTCTTCAAGAAGTGAATTAAAGAATTTCAAATGATTCTCCCGTTGATTAATTTTACCTTTGATGACTGGAATCAAAATGAAGAAATTTTTGCATGACCTCAAGCACTCCAGCAATTTAATTTTTTGTTGTTAAAGAGTGCAGCTTTTTTAAAGAACAATGTGATTTCACAATTGCATGGCGTAGCATTTCTATACTCACTGCGTTTTTACCTTTCATTACTGATATTCCAAATCATTAAAGCATGTTTCCAATAATTGGTCAGATATAATTGCCATAAATATACTCTTTCATACAAAATAAATCTGAAAACCTCAAAATGTATCCACTTATATAAAGAAAGAGCTTTCAGGAACATTTTCAATTTACTATACTCAGGCATGGGGTTGTATAAAAATAAAGCAATGTCTTTGTCCATTACACTTTAGAAATGAAATTTAAATTTGTATCAGTTTTTACTTTTATAGAATTTGCAGTCCATTAATAAACTTCTTACTCAATGACAACCTTGTTTCATTTATTATAAATTTTTATTTGCGAATTTCTTTTAGAATCAATATGTTCCTTAGAGATTTTAATTATTTCTATGACTTAAGGCAGAATATGTATAAAAAGCTTGTTTGGCTTGTATATTTTATAACTAGGTGATGAGCAGAAATTTCAAGTCAAGAGCCTTTTTATACTTGTTTCTTTTCAGAGAAATTGGGAAATGCTAAGGCTCAACAATCCACATTGACTTTCAAAGCAATTTTGTTGTCCTTTTTACATTTATTATCTTTCTAAAGAAAAGTAAAAAGAGCATAGATCTACATACCATATGTGCAATATAAAATGCTTTATGATTATTAATGATAACTGTCAGAAATGTGGAAGAGAGACTTAACAATATATATATTGACTTAATTGACTTCATATTTTGAACTTGCACTTTTTTGACGTTGAATTGATGTAAGTCTCATTCTTTTATATATTTTTTCTTAGCTGCACAGTGGGGCCGATGAGTATTCTAATAATGGTAATGGACTTGGGGACTGCTGTTCCACTGATGGTCAAGTCGGGGTGAAACCAACCGCCTGTCCGTCATCTTCGGTCTACGTCTGGGGAAGTAATAGTAGCCACCAGCTTGCGGAAGGCAACCAAGAGAAAATTCTAACTCCAAAACTTGCTTCAGTTTTTGCTCAATGTCACCAGGTATGAATATATTCTTGTAGTTGTGATACATTTTGTAATGTAAATTTTTTTAAAAATTGTTATATAAAGTTGGCATAATAATTCATATTTTCTTGGGATTTTCAAAAAAAAATTGCAGCTTCCCTTTGAAGGGGCTGATGTTTAAATATTGCATTTCATTTCATTTCATTTTTAAATTTTATTTATCCCAAAATTTGGCAATTGGAAAAAGAAAATCGTAGAGATGGATACAGTAAAGTTCTTTAAAATGTTTAAACTATTGCACATAATTATTGGATTAATAAGCTATTGATGCTAAAGACATCCATATACTAATTGAAAAATAAAATACAGATAAGTAAAAAAACTCATACTAGTGGCATAACTCACGCAACACTATTCAATTTATAGCAACAAATTATGTAAATATATAAATCTAAATTATGTATCAAAACATTTAAACATTAATAGTGTTTTGTTTTATTTTTTATATTGATGTTAGTGTTAATGAGGAAAATGTAATGGAACTTCATCATTCCCCTTTTTAATTTTATTTGAACAGGTTGAAGCAGGTCAATTTTGTTCCTTTTTACTGCACCCAGATGGCAGTGTGAGTGCTTGTGGAAAGGGCAGTTATGGCCGCCTTGGTCTAGGAGATTCCAACAATCAAACATCTCCCAAAAAGCTCTCTTTTGAGCCTTCAAAAGTTATCAAAAAGATTTCATCTTCCAAAGGATCTGATGGGCATACTTTAGCATTAACCATGGAGGGAGAATTATTTAGCTGGGGGGATGGTGAGTACATAATTTGTGATTCTTCAGAGTTAGAGATGTGTAACACTAGGGGTAGATTACTGACCAACTAACTTTAGTTTAGTAGGTAGGCTAAATGTGAATATATTTAGAAGCCTCGATCTAAAATATCCTTGCATCTGATAGACTAAGAATTAACAGTGTGGTGATTTCAACTGAATAAAACTTAAATAATAGAAATGTTAAAATATAACAGCGTTTCAAATAAGGCACAATTAATAGAATGCAATTAATCTTGAGAAAATGGCCGTCATAGATTCTATAACTTCTGGAATGCAGTAAAATAATGACAAACATTTTTATAGTCTTAAAATTGTTTCACATACTCTAGACACCAAATAATATATAATATTCCACTCCATGGTCAAAAATAAATACAATTCTTCTTGCAACCTCTGGTCCTTTCGTCAACACAAACTCACTGTCCTCCAGACTCACTCATATGCCAATACGCATACTTGCTTTCCTGAGTCTGTTGACCATTGCTAGACTATTACAAGGGGAAGGGACGAGGGGGAAAGGAAGACCTAGTGAGTGCTAATCAAACTATGATAGTATCTTATTATTTCTCCTTGTCACTACTCTCTCTCACTCCCTCTCTCCATGTCTCTCTACCATAGTCTTCCTCTATTAAATAATGTTTCCATTAATAAGCAAATTTATAAGTTTGTTACAAGATGATTTCCTTATACAGTTTATGTTGTAGGTTGAATGCAATACAATATGTTTGCAAGTTTGCTGGTTACTGGCTGAAATTACTGAAAAATCTATAAAGCTAATAATGGTGATGAGAATTCAGATTGGAATTTTGTCAGGTTTAAATGACTCACGGCTGTTAATACTGGACAAAAACCATCAACTTAGTTTCAACCTGGCCGTGCCTTGCCACCCATTTCCCGTCCCT
>JASKDV010190747.1:0-11608 GCA_032466395.1 Aegires albopunctatus
ATGATAACATAATACTTGGAATTATAATGAGAAAGAAATATGAAAACGTGTGATTTACGAATGATAAAGAGGGTTATTGAAATTTGAAATATGAATATATTATTTCCCAATTTCCGCCCCACTTTGACCATCTTTTAGCTTTTCCCAAAGCATTGAATAATAAAGAAACGTTGTAAAAGTTAAGCTAAATATATAAGTTCACTTATATAGCGCTTATCACCAAGGGACCTTAGCCTCTAAACACGCTTTTGCATTGACTTTTTCACTTCCCCTAGCCGTCAGCAACGAGGAACACATCGGACAAGACCAGCAGCCTCTTAGGCGGTAATGCAATTTTCGGACACGGACAACGCTGTCTTAGAGGTCAAGTACTCATCCACAATTGAGTCGATTGAGGATGTAGGACAAAGTATCTTACCTAAGGACACACCGCCACTGAATAGTGGCTATGGAAAAAAATTCATGTCTAGCGGGATACGATCCCACCAAGTCACCCTACAGACCGGTGTCGGTAAAATACGAGAATAATTTAATAATCTACTTCATGTTTTATATATCTGAATGAATTATGTCGGGTTCTGGGGATTCTGTAATTATAAGTTAGGAGTTAAATGTTACAAATTTAAATTAGGCTAATAATCACGTGACAGGGGCATCTATATAATTATTTCTTCTTTCTTCACGGTTGATACGTTTTTCATTTAATTCTAACAATGCATGTAAAGCCACAAATTCATAAATGCACAAAGCTATCCTGGTCTGTGAAACCAAAAGAAAGACATAAATAGACAGAAAACCGATTAGACAGACAAAGAGACATACAGATTGGTGGAAAACTAACACAATGATGTTTAATTTTTCTTTGTTGACTGAAACAGTAATACAACATTCAAATCAAGACTTCATTTGGGATCAATAAGATAAACGTGTGTCAAACCAACATCAAAATAACAGCAACAGCACTATATCTATCATTCCCATCAATAACAGCAACAGCAATAACAATAGTAACACACACACACACACACACACGCACACACAAAGAAAGAACCCAGCAAAAATAAGTTACCAAACAAAGCCACAATAGAAATTAATATGGAAGAATTTAAATCTTGTTAGCTAAAAACAAGCTCTACCTTTCTAACTTTTTAAAGTCATATTTAAATACATGTACGCCTCAACCCTCCTTACTCACAATCAGAAAAATGCATATCAAGGGAATGTATTAAAATTGTTGATCCTCGAATACGAAAGAGAAAGTACATCAAGAATCAGCGAGAATATAATAAGCAAATTATGACTCATATCAGGAAATATATTGACCGAGGATCAAAGCACCGAACTGGTGCTTCCGAGGTCAATAATTATGTTTCCAGATATAAGTCATAATTTGTATTATAAGCCTCTATATCTCATACAAATGTATTTAATAAATACAAAAATTTGAATTATATAACTATTAATTACCAAAAGAACAATAAAAAAGAAGAAAATTGCTTTTTTTTTTAAAAAGGAAACATTCTTATATCAATACGCAACGAAAAACGATTGCGTGACACAGATTGGCTAGGCCTAGCCCAGAGGTCACAATATGAATAACAATATTAACACAAAAAATGGGTCAACCAATATGGCCTAGACCAGTATCGCAATGGCCTAGACACATTCACCACTCACACCCAATGTGACACAGGCTTACATAACGATGAATGCCAATGTTATTACTTTTTAACATGGATATTAATTTGTGCATCCATTAAATGTGTCATTGGAAAATAAAGAGGTAAGTTCATTATCCACAAAATCAGATGTTCTAATTGGCTTTGTGTCTTTGTCTTTGTCTCTAGATCTAGATCTAGATTCTATGTCTAATTTGTTTCTTGAAATAGGCCTAGACTTCTAGAGCTAACGTTTATGACAGTGACACAGACCTAGACTATATTCTAGATCTAGAATCTAGATAAAATTTGCACAGACTTTTGCTTATTGATCCGGTTTCATTCTCTTTTAAACTAGTTTTAGAGGCCTGTCATAACGTTGAAGCGATGAGACATGTTTGTTTGTGCCCGGTGATTTTTATTATTTTCGTTTGGGGAATCCCAGTCTCTGTTAACTGAGACACCAGACACAGTCAGAGTTGTCTCTCGCAAGGAATGGTTGGTTTTCCTATCCTACCATCTAGATCTCTCTTGCAAGGAATAGTTGGTTTTCCTTATATATCACTCCCACATAAGCAGATTCGAATTATCTTACTCTTGGCTACTATCTAACTACTACGACAAGAACAACGAAAGAAATACTGATAACAACTCAGCCTAAACAACCTAAAAAGAGTCCCGGAGAAAACAATGAAATTAACATTGTTAAAAACTAAAACATCCCTCATAACAGAATGGAATGGTGTGAATTCACTTAGTTGATAAGGAAAACAACCGAAGCTGCTATGTCTAAGTCTAAGGACCATGCTTGTGAAAGTCTTTAAATCAGTAGTTGTTGTACATTGTATTGAGTTTACTCATGTCCACTACCTTGGTGATACATGTATCGGGGTTTTTCTAGACCGACTTGTAAGCAGCCAAGGGTTCTTTTACAATACATACATCTATTATACACATGGGACCTCCGACATTATTATAGTTCGTCTCCGATATGACTTTGCACTCTTTATCCTTGCAACTTAAAGATAGGGGGCAGAAAGAAATCCGAAAATTTTGGACGAATTCAAGTCATCACCTGTTTGAAACAGGGACCTTTGGCTTGATAGGTGAGCGTCTTAACCACAGAGCTATCCGCTCTCCCTTAAATCAGTAAGCAACTAACTACACATGCACACAGATCACATTCCCAATACAGAACTTTCAAAGAAATCGAAATAAAGAAACAAAATATAAAAGTAACGAAGCACAAATAAATTTGTATTTAATAATCAGTTTTATTTATTGGTGTATATTGTAATTGTAACATGAATGAGAAAGCACAGGAGAAACCCGTTGAACCAAAAGTGATCAATTTTAAAAAATGGTAAAACTGAAATCAAAACTGTTTCATTTCTTTTTGATCATCATTGCTATTATTATTAACAGCAAACTATGTTTAAACCCAAATAAAAAAAGCAATGGTCCCTTGAATTTTGGTTAAACATGTTTCAACTGTTCTTACATTTTTCAAATACCGTACTAAATGACATCAATGGAATATAAAAATGAAAATGTAACAAAATGAAACAAAATAGAAATAACATGTAAACGTACTCTCTCTTTACATTGCAAGGGAAAAAGATGTAGGGAGGTAGAAAAAGCAATACAATAAAGTAATTTTGAAAATTTCCAATAAACAAATGTGCTGCATGTGCACGGTACTTAAAAATTCTTAAGTACAGTGATTTCCATAATTATTATTATTAAATTAAGGAGATCAATTTGCCACCTCTTCCCAATGAAACTCACGATCAGCTACTTTAAATTCAACATGATCATTTTAAATTCAACGTGATCACTTTAAATTCAATATTATCACTTTAAATTCAATTAATAATTTTAAATTCAACTTGATCACTTTAAATTCATCATAATCACTTTAAATTCAACATGATCCCTTTAAATTCAACATAATCACTACTTTAAGTTCAAAATCATTGTTTTAAATTCAACATAATCGCTACTTTAAGTTCAAAATCATTGTTTTAAATTCAACATAATCACTACTTTAAGTTCAAAATCATTGTTTTAAATTCAACATGATCGCTACTTTAAGTTCAAAATCATCGTTATAAATTCAACATAATCAATGTTTTAAGTTCAAAATCATATTTTTAAATTCAACATATTCACTTCTTTAAGTTCAAAATCATCATATCAAATAGAAAATCAAATCAACATAGAAATTTTAAATTCAACATAAACATTTTTAATTCAACATAGTCATCTAAAAAGTTTACATAGCTGCTTTAAATTCACCATTGCAGATTCGAATTTGACAAAGTCACTTTAAACTCAATATAACAGATGTAAATTCAATATAGCCATTTATCAGTGATACAACTGATGCTTGAACAATGCGCAACAAACCAATCTTCCACTGCATCGTCATCATCATCACATCATCTTAATCACAGCCTTTCTCAGCCTAGATCAGGGTCAAGGCCACGGACAAACACCGTCCATTCCTCCTTAGCCTAGGCCAGCTTCTTGACAGTATTCATTCCTCCATGTCTTTCTACTTTTTAAAACATTGTCGTTCTTTCTGATTCTTCTCCAGGACACTTGTACTTGTAGCCTAAGCCAGTGTGTAGTGGGTCTTACTGCCTATGTCAATGAACAGCTATAAAATGGGTACCTGGCTATAGCTAGAGGAAGATCTTGTCAGTATGCAGGAGTGAAGCGCCTTTCATCAGGTCGCATCTCTGTATGCCCACCAGGAGATTTGAGAAGGATTTTGGATTGCTAGGAAATTCTATAAAGCGCAATGAGCACATTTAGTGGGAACACGCTTTATAAGAAAGCTCTTAACTTTACTTTACAGAGAGAATGAGAATGTGAGTCTGTATTGAGTGGTAAAAGGGACAACAAACCCATATTGACACAGTTGCTACTGCTTAGTTCTTCAGTGGAAAACTGTTTTGAATAAGAGAAAGGTGAATGAATAAGACAGGATTTTTTTCTTCACAAAATTCTCTGAAGAGTGCCACTGGTCAAGGGAGATTTGCTCGTCATTAATTTTGGCAAAGAAAATTTAACCAACACTGAAGCCAAAAAAAAACTTCAAAAATCTCAGTCGCTGAAATCACTCCCTAAATCATCAGCTGTAATTTGAGCGTATTCCTCAATCTGATCGTCTGTCACACCCTTGGTAGCTTGGATACCTGTCCAATCGTAATCTATTGCTTTTGATCTCCTTGAGTTACTTCCCTTCCTCCCGTTCCTGTTCTTGCCAACTCCTTTACCTTTGCCAGCAATGGCGAGACCTTTAACTTTTTCCAATGGCGCGAAGTCGGGATTGCGGACGTAGCCTAAACCTTTAACGGAACGTGAATCTTGCATGTGTTCAATCTGATAATGAAACTTGTCCACACCGCTGCCAGAGCTTAATGAGGCACGACCTTCCTTTGGCGCTTCTATTGGTTGATCAAAGAATCTGCTCCTGAGAGATCTTTGATCTTTGACCTCAGATTGCGTATTGCTATCCTTCTTCTCCTTCTTGTCTCCATCTCCTTTCTGTACAGTTGGTATCGCATCAATGCCAGTTAACGAATCATTGGACATGCTCCTCATTCTCGTTCTCCTTTTGGCATTCGGCAAAATGATTTCTGAAGTAATATCAGCCCGCTTTTTATTAATCCGGACATCGGACCTCGACATTGATTCAGATCCCTCTCTTTGTTTGATTTTCATCGCGCCCATTTTCCGTTTACCAAGTGTGCGAGTCTTGTTACCCCCTCCTTGACTTTTTGAGGTGGCTTCAACATCAATACCCCCCAACATGTCTTCAAACGACATTATTGGTTTATCGTCTGAAAACTTCTCCTTCTCCTCCCTCATCTTTCGTTCTTCTTTCTTCCTTTGCATCAAAGCAGCCAAACTTTCCCTTTTCTCTTCCTCCAACATCCTCATTTCAACAGCGTTGGGTACGCGTCCCCCTTTCAATTGATTGAGCAGCTGTTTTTTGTCGTGACTGCGCTGGTTAAGGTATGTTAAAGTCGCCTTCAGAGTCTCAGCATTAATTAGGGAAACATCTGGATTTTTAACAACCTGTTTGGAAGAGTTGCTAATGTCTACCACCTCCTTGTTTTTCGTTGAGCCATCTTGATCTGTCGGGAACATATCTGTTATGTCATCATCCTCAGTAGTTTGCCTTTCCTTTGGAATTCTACAAGATTTATTCTGGGCCTCATTAGCATCATCAATAGCTGATTCCATAGTCTTAGAAAATATCGCTTTACTTACAGAGTCATTATCTTGACGGCTTTTAATCAGAGTCTTGGTAACTTTTGAGGAAAGTGATTTTTCTGTAGAAGGATTAGAATTATCGCTGCTTTTGGCAAAATTCTTTTTTACTTGCTGCTTTTTCCGTTTCAAATCGAACGATTGTGAATCTGAAGGATTTGCATTCAACAAAGTTGTGACATTTTGAGATACTACTCTTTGTAATATTTTTACGTTTCCTTTGATGGATTTGTTATCGTTATTCGATAATGAAATCGGCTCTCTTCTGGAAGTAGGCAAATTGTCCTGAGACTCAGAATTAGCTTTTTTGGATTTCTTTGTTGGTCTTAACTCATTTTCATACATTTCTGTTTCTTTCTCCTGTTTACGACTTTCAGCAAATGATTTCCTACCTGATTCAATAGGTCTAATATTTTCTGAATACCTTTTTTGGCATTCGCTACCTTCCAACATCTCATTCTTTAATACTGGCATCTCCTTTTCTCCCAAAATTTCCCCGTCACTACCACTTTCGCTACTGCTGCTTTCAGACAGACACACAGTTGATCTCAAGGTCGCAAGCTTTCTGGCTTTACCTTTGCTTCCTCTCCTGCTTTTCCTTGCATTTTCTAAAGTAACATTTGGAATTTTCCGACATTCCAGTTTGTTGAAATTATATGTCTTCTCGCCCCTTCTCTTAATAGATTCCTTACCCGCAGATGGCTCTGCCACCCTTTGCATATTTGACTCAGTGTGATGAAGGGAAGGTTCATTCTCCGACTCTTTCCTTACCTCTTCCTTCACTTCTACTACTACAGTAGTAGGTTTGTTTTTCTCCTCAGCATCATTCGCATCTGACAAGCCTTTATCTCTGGCACCAAGGTTATTCTTCCTTTTCGAATTGGCGATTGTCTTTCCCTTCTTTCCTTTTGCAGACTGGGATGACGGAGGAGGATCTTTTGCAGTTTCTCCATCATCTTTGGCACTTTTCACAAGATTCTGTGTCGTATTCTTCCTCTTTATCCCAACGTTCTTCTGGGGCTTGGCTTCTTCCTCTCTCCCGTCATTTTCATGCCGCTCTTGCGTCTTTCCTTGGACGCGAGACAAGGCTTTCTCCAGCCGACTGCTTCTGCTGGTTGCTGATGCTGCAGGGATAAACATTTCTGGTTGAAAGTAGGAATAAATACGCCCTTGTGTCTGGGAAAGAAAGGTGAGAAACAACCAAATGTTAAGAGGATATTATAATCAGATATTAATGGTGATTTAAACAATAATAAATGTTTTAAAAAATGTGATGAGGACCTATCTATACTCTGTATCTTTAGCACAATAATGGACTCGTGAACTACACTTTATGGATCAATGTAATATCAAATTGTTAACGATGGTGATAACAATATTAATGCTATAAATAATGATAGTAATGATAAAAATAATAATAACAATAATAATAATAATATAATAAGTTGACTTATAAGGCGCATTACACCGAAGTTACAATGATGATGATGATAATAATAGCAGTAATTAATGCTGTTGTATTGAGATTACCAATTTCCACTACTTTGGTGATCTCAGGGTTTTTCAAGAATGCCTTATAATATAAACAGCCAATGGTTCTTTTACCTGCGGATACACACATGGGAGCTCCTAGATTATAGTCCATACAGCCCATCACCTATAGGACTTAGCACTCATTTTATCCTAACAGCTTAAGGATAGGGGTGGCAGTAAACCCGAAAAATTGGATTTCAAATTCAAGCCTGCACAGGTTTGAACTAGGGACTTGGCTTAGCAGGCATGCACCTTGCCGACTGAGCTATCCACTCTCCTATACATACATACATACATACATATATTATATGTACATAATATACAAATATTTTCTCATGACAGTACGATGACCTTATACCCACCTTTGACTTCATCCATTGTTTCATCATGGGTTCAAGGGTTTGGTCAGACTTTTCCTTGGACCATCCAAATTTGAGTTTGGCAAATCTGGACAATGGTTAAGGCCATGGAGTGTTTTTCTTTACTTATTTATTAACTCACTTAAGACCAGCCTATTTGAGCCAAGCACACCCCCTGGGACCAGACTTTTTTATACATTTTCAAAGCATCATTCGGATAATATGTTCTAATCATTTTAGAGGCCTGAAATGTTGCATGTAGTTTGACATATCTGTATAGCTTAATGTTCTGCGTTGATTTTTTTATGTTTGCATTATGTATTCTTTGCAATAGCAAGCTGAAAATTATTATAAAGGAAATTGTAGTCTTTATCATGGCAACCCGAGCGTTCTCCAACCACATGCATGACACTACAGTGTTTGATTGCTCACCCAATCAATCTCTTAAATCAGCTAGCTCAAGGATTTGAATGTCTTGAATGCTGGAGTATTGTAAAATGTAGCCCTACCATCATAGGCAAGATCTATATTAAGAACTGGTCATGCAATGCCAGGCATCTATAGTAAGAAAAGTTAATCATAAGAGCAATGCATGCATTTAATATAACAGGACCTTTCCGTCTTGACAGACTATCTGTGTAGCATGTTGCACTACGCCCGGGAAATGTGTATTGAGGAAGTGTGGTTACCCAGGCACAGAGGAGAGACAACATCAATATGTCCGAGGAGAGGAAGTTTGTAGGGGTATTACTCTAAATGTTCTGATAGACCATGATGGAAGTTATTTGAATATTGCCAGGGTGGTGGCTGGAATGGCCTACTCTTATCAATTTTCTACCAACCAGGGGTCTTTCACATGAGCAAAGCCCCATGGGGCCTCCCAATTTAACGTTCATCTCCGATAGGACTAGGCACTTATATCCTGCCTACCACAGGATAAGGGAACAGAAGAAATTTGAAAAATCGGATTTCAATATAAAGCCTGCACCAACCGGGATGCAAACTCATGTCGAGCGTTAACCCACGGCCATTCTGGCTTTGTAGGCCTTTTGAGCTATCCACTCACCTGCATGAAATACAGAATTTACGAAAATGCAAAACCATGACTGATAACATTACTACTGCAGTCTGGTCTCTCTAATCCGGACTTCTGTAAATTAGTGTAAACCTGAACTCCTTTGTATTCCGAAACGTTTTCTGGGAACGGATTTTGTTTTTATTATTTCTTAGTATTCCCTAATCCGGAAAATTCTGTAATTCCAACAAATTGCAGGGAACAGAGGTGTTCTCATTAGAGAGACCAGACTTATTTCCCCCCAAAAGTACAATCTTTTACAAAATACAAAGGATACTGTCTAAGCAGGTCCAGGTCAGGTTGACCCCAGGTAAAGCTTTCCTTGGAGTCATCTACGCAAGGCTTCATGTAGGCATTCACCACAGCTTGACTAGGAAATCCTGTAGGGAAATGGCAATGGAGTTTGGAATTCAAAAACCTTTTAACATAACTCTCTTTGGGCTAAACGATTACAAACTATGGTATCCTTTCTTTAAAAAAGATTTAAAAGTTATAATGTTAAAATTGCATTATATAAAGCGCTTATCGACAGGGAACCTAAGCCTCTAAGCGCTTTTACAATTTTTCACTTCCCCTGGCTGACAACATGGAACACATAGGACAAGACCTGCAGCCTCTTAGACGCTTATACAATTTTCCGACACAGACAACACTGTCTTAACGGGCAGGTACTCATTCCCACCTGAGTTGAGTGAGATAGATGGGACAAAGTGTCTTACCTAAGGACACACTGCCAATGACCAGTAGTTATCGAGAAGGTATATGTCTAGTAGGATATGACCCAACCAAGTCACCCATCCGACTGGTGTCGGCGAGTGGAGCCGCTTGAGTTTCTCGTGTACGAACTGTGTTAACCAATAGGCCATGAACGACCCTGTCAAACACATACATTTCAAAACGCATATTTCAATTTCTGCTATGTAAAGCACCTTGAGCTGGTGAATTACAGACTAGGGCGCTATGTTGACCAAAATTACCTATAAGTATTACTATTATTGTTATTATTTTAGTAGTAGTAGTAGTAGTAGTAGTAGGAGCAGCAGCAGCAGCAGCAGCAGTAGTAGTAGTACTATCAATGAATTGATGAATATAATCCAATCAAGTAGGTCGTGAATATTTATATTATCACAACAATACTCACCAGCAATGACGGACAAATCCCGCAACCGCGATCTCAGCTTGTTGGCTCCTTTGATGAGAGGATTTTTCCTGGCCTTGTCCCACCAATTCCTGCCAAAGAAAGAAAGTGAAAGTAGGAAAACTTTATCTTAACCAATTAACAGCGACTTATGGAAGAGAAAAGACTGATCATAGGCTAGAGTGATACTAGATTTCGTGGGGCTTTGAAGCGACAAAGAGCTCAAATAATCAACCAATGGTTGAAATAGAGGCTGGATTACCTCCTGTATCAATACATGTAAGCCTCTCTAATTTCCTTTAGTAACTGCTGCTGAAAGTGATGTTTAGCTAGGAAAAATATTTAGGGGGTCTTGTCCAGCTCTCCGTTAATAAAGGCTTAATATACGATAATCACCAAAATTAAATTCCAAAAGAAACGAAAAGAGAGCTTATTAACCCTTTCACCACATGAATCTTTTCACCCTCTGTGTGGAGGATTAATCTAGGAAATAAAGATTACCCTGAGTCTCACTCTACATTCTCTACCCCGAGAGAGACTCAGGCAATGCAGCGAAAGGGTTAAATGACTTAATTTATGGCATCCGGCAAGACAGCGGAACGCATGCCAGCAAAGCCATGCCACAAATCAAAATGTCTATCGCTACCTGAAGTCACGCAGTCCGTCCAGACCATCGCCAGGGAATTCGCCCATGATTTCCAGTGCCCTGACGGGTCCGACTCCTTCTATGCCTTCAGTGTAGTCGCTGCCACACAGGAGAGCTAGGTTGATCAACTGTCGCCTTCCTAAGCCTGGGAAAAAGATTTAAGAAATTAAACTTGGGGGTGAAGATTGCTCGGTGGTAAACACATTTAAAACATGTTGTATACTCCTGTAGGTAGCATGTAAAAGAAAAAAAAGAAAAATCTGCAGCTTAGCCTTGTTCATAGTGCTTAATAATGACTAATATACTCCCCTAACTGACAGCAACACAGAAAACATTAAACAAAAAGGCCTGCCAGGGAACCTCTGTAAAGCAAATTTAGCAAATTTGGTTGCAATTGTTTTCTTAGAACACTCTTTTCCTACTTTCCATGACAAACATAAAATTCAACAAAATTATGTTGAGCAAAAATCATATATTGTTTATCCAGTTAAAATGGAGTGAAAAAAGCGATAGGCTTGTACACTTGAAGAATTGTAAAACCAAATATTTCAACTCTTTCTTACCATTGGCTATAATAAGAAATATTCAACGTTAACCCCTTTTACTTGTTATTTATGATGAACTATGCCTTACGTTTTCCATGATTACCATAACTAAATTCCATTATGAAGGACGTGAATGCAATCGAAAGAGTTGAAAAATGACGTGTTGTCATGACGTGAGTAACTGTCCTCGCCGACTTGACCTTTCTTGTATGTCCCTGACACACTGCTCGACGTACATGTTTGTTGTACTAACATCCTTACCCCCACTGCCCACTCGCGTTGTCAGCAACAATAGATAAGATAAGATAAGATAAACTTTATTGATCCAAAAAAAGGAAATTACATTTTGTTAACACAGCTCACACTTCGA
>JASKDV010190758.1:0-11608 GCA_032466395.1 Aegires albopunctatus
TAATAATAATAATAATAATAATAATAATAATAATAATAATAATAATAATAATAATAATAATAATAATAATTGTATTAAGTGAAATGAAACTACGTGTACATGCATAGCTACTGACAAGCAAGAGACTGCCAGGAACAGATTGAATTCTAAGTAATGTTAACCCTCGCCGTACGTCGCTTCTGAACAACCATTCCCGTACATCCTGGGGTCTGATGCTACCAGACTTTTAAATAGCATTTTATCGCCTCACCTATGTTATAATAATAGTACATGTATTGCAATACATGCATGAGCATGTGTGAATATGTGTAAAGGTATAAGTGGGACGTCGATACTTTCTCAACATCAAAAGAAACCCGAATGTCTTTGGTTAATGACACCCTTCTCTCTCTGTGTCTGTCTGTCTGTCTCTCTGTGTCTCTCTCTCTGTCTCTGTCTCTCTCTCTCTCTCTCTCTCTCTCTCTCTCTCTCTCTCTCTCTCTCTCTGTACTAATACCGATGGTCGTGTGAATTGCAAATATTGTTTCGTTTGATATGGCCTAGATTCTACATCCTACTTTTTAATAAATTTACAATAACTTGTTTACAAATGGCGACTTCATGGTGACTGTGTTTATTCTTGTTTTCTGAACTTCATTGTTTCTATTGAATAAGTCACCAGGTTCAAAAGGTTTAGTTATTGTGGTAATGTTTTGCGATGTCAGAGCAATATGATTTTAAAATTCTTCTTTCTTAGGCCTATAATTAGTTGATAAGCCTTGGCCTAGAAATCTCTCATGCCTTGATCGCATCTAGATCTAGATCTAGATCTAGATCTAGTCTAGATTCTATATCTAGAGATATAGATAGATCTATATATATATATCTATTTCTATATCTAGGTCTAGATAGATCTATCTGTGGCCTAAATCTAGATCTAGATCTAAATATCAATCTATATCAAGATGACAAGCAAGATCTTGTTGAAATTGTATGCAGGGTACAGATATGTAATGTAATGGGATGTGTGTGTGTGTTTTGTGCCTGAGAAAAAGTGTTCGAGAGAGAGAGAGCGAGAGGGAGGTGTCGGGGTGGCGTGTTTAATGCTGAATTCTCTGTAGATCTAGTGCTTGGCAAAGATGAAAGGTTAGAAAACTAATCAACCACCTGCATCGAGGCATCTCATTTTTCTCCTCCTAATTAAAGACATAAACAACTAGCCACAGTCCAGCTAGGTCACACTAAATGCGCTTATGGCGGTCCTTGACTGAGAGCGAAGCCAATTTGACGGTAGTCTCTTGTATTTTCAGGAGAACATAATTAGTTGTGTTGTTTTGTAGGCTGTGGGGGTGTAACATAACAACAGATCAAAATAAAATGAAAATGATGGTTTTTATTCATGCTAAACAATTTTATAATAGAAAATGTGCCATTATACCACTTTTATATTGCCTAAAACTAAAAGAGGTTTAAGCTTCGGTCAGATACAGACCTCCCTGGTCTTACAGAAAATCTGTAATAATTACAGAAAACACGTCCAAACAAAACCAAATTATAGAATTACAAAGATTCCAGTAAAACACAGATTCTTGAAATAAAAAAATTTGACTTCTATGGGATCAATTTGTTTTTAGACTGGTGTTTCATTTTCATAGTTTGTTTCCATCAGCCAACATTCAAGATGCCATAGTTTAGAAATCCAGTCCATGTGGGTCTAGATTCTTAAAAAAATTAAACATGGAACCTTTTTTGAAGAAAAGGAAAGTGTTACAAGTTCTTTGAGTTTTAAGACAACATTCATGTTAACACAACCAGTATATTCATTTTTCATTTTTTGCGAAGTTACGGCCTCATTACAGATATAATTTCTGTTAAATTCCCAAAAAATTGTTAAGTCATTACAGAATTTTGAATTTCAAACTAGGGAAGTCTGCAGATAAAATGAATGTTTTGAGCTTAAATAAGAAATTAAGCAAAAGTTTCTGTTGAAGATTTTAACTCTTATCTACAGTGAAAGTAAAGATATTTTTAATTGATTCCGTCTATATAACTTGGCTGTCCATTCGATCGCTGTCAACGGCTTATACAAAAAGTGAAAGGTTATGTCCAATCCAACTTTTTAAGTGTTTTGACGGAAGCAGTAAGCTTCGAAAGTAAACTTTCATCCATTTTATGCGGTAAATCTGAAAATTGAATAACTAACTTTGAACAAAAATTGTGTATAACTACTGGTACCCTTGATAAAGTAACGTGCAAAGAGAGATAACTCTGGCAGAGCCAGCAAATAATGATGGATTGAATAAGTTAATAATTAATAACGAAACTCAACAACAACAAAATATACCATTCAGCAATATTATTTACTATTAATACTATTATTATATTTTCCAAGCATACCATGATTATCCACTACAGAAAATCTAATGCTTATGCAACATGTATGCACTTTAGGAACGCTGAAAAGAACTTATTTACAACATTATTACAGATGAATTTACATGATGCAATTGAGGATCTTTGATTTTTTTTATCCCTGCAATGTACACAGATATTTTGTCTTTTCCTTCGGTAAGGCCTTCTACATTGTATTTTATGAAATCAAGTTTGGGTCTAGATTTGGTTTGATCTACTTTTCTCTTTTTTCTTTTTCTTTTGATACATGTATTTGTGACTGAATGAGAGATTAAAATGAGTTTTACAATTTTATGTTTGTATCACATGTAATAAAATGTGAAGCCACAGCTGGGTGTAAATAGTTTTGTCTATATTCTGGTTGAGTTGCTTTTATATATTCTTGTTCTTTTATGTAATCACATGTTATGACTTTTGTGTGATTATTAAAAATCAAGAAATCAATCAATGATTGACACAGATGAACACCACAAACCTTTGTTTAATGGGTGTGGCAAATAATGTCCTTTTGATTACCCTTCATGCCAACCTCCTGAAAAAAGTCACACGTTAAACCTAGAGACCTGCCACGGGTCCCATATGTCAGTCCTAAATTATAGCTTAGGCAAATAATTACAGTTTCTGTGTGGAAATCTTGTACAGTGGAAAACTTAAAATAAAGTCGGCTGATTAGAATTTTGATTTATTAAAATTTTAAAAAACCCCGCTTTATTCTTTCTTTTTGTCTTCATAACATTTAGACTGATAATTCTAATTATTGATAACCAGTCAAATACAGTAGCATACACTTGTAATGAACACTCTTAAAGCTAATTGACGGCTTTAACGAACATGTGTTCTTGCCAACAGTCCTCTTTTCCTTCTTTGTTCGCGACTGAAATAACGAATTACTGATATAAAGAACCATTTTTCTTGCCCGGGATTGTTCTTTATATATCAGTGTTCTACTGTAATTGTCTTCTGACGAATTGTAGTAATTTGTCACCTTTCCATTTAATTCCATCAGATTCGGAATTCCAGAAATAGAATTTGTGAGAGATATTTGAAACAACGGTGTACATACTGAAAATCAACTTTGAACGATATGGGTGACAACGGGGATATGGATGATAATGGGAGAGAATCGGCTGCACCTCTTGTTCCTGTTGTTGAAATATCAAAAAGACGAGGCCGCTCTAAATCCCCAGGATATTCACGAAATGATCAAAACTACGACATGTGAGTACAAAATTGATTTGATAAGAATTTGATGAAAGCACGCAAGATTGATTTACAAACCCTTTATGCAATGAGATGTTTAATTTTGCCTCTCCCCCTCCCCACGATCAGTTGCCATATGTTTTGTATTTGCTTTTGATTTTTATTACATGCACACCAATTTGAGCCATGACTTCTATAACCGGTTTTGTTTCTTTCTTCATTTCTTATCATTCATTCAAAAGAGATGAGGATGAAGAAGAAGAAAATAATTCTCATGATAACTACGATGATGATGATTTTGATGACGATTATGAAGATGAGCCTATTTCCCCACGTAGGCAATCTCCTGTCTCAAGACCAACTCCTCGACCTCGATACAAATCTGCCAATGGGAAGAAAAAAATTGATATGACACCACCAGACGAGAAGATGGCACACGCTGAACAGCTGGCTAGAAAACACCGAGAAGATGGAAAGGTAAATTTTCATTGATGTTCTAAACCTCCTGTGGAAATTTTGTTGTTACACATCAAGGGTGTTCAACCATTATGGACAGTCACATGGGATCTACTTTTACATTTCCCAGCCTTTGGATATCTACCAGTCTGGCAAAGCCTTGAAAACAAAAAATAAAAATAAACCGAATCTATGCTGGTGTGTTTATTGGCATTATTCACTTTAATTAAAAGAATAAAAAATTAACACAGACCCGCCAAATCCCTAAAACCCGACCTGCTAAAGTTCAAAGACAAGCAGAAAAATAAACTTCGCAGATGTGTCCTGCAGTCATCCCACTATTGACTGCCAAGCACTCGAAGAAGGACTGGTTGAACGCAATTGGCTGGTTGAACGCAATTGGCTGGTTGAACGCAATTGGCTGGTTGAACGCAATTGACCGGTTGAACGCAATTGACCAGTTGAACGCAATTGACCGGTTGAACAGCCTTGGTGTACATTTTACAATATATTTTCAGTTCTTTTTTAACGAATTGAAAAGAATGAGAGGAAAGATAGCAATCTACACATAAAGGAAAATGAAATATTCAAATGTCTTGTAATAATTTATAAAACTGGATGACCCTTTGAAATTATGTATAGCTAAATTGCCTGAATTGACTTCTTACTTGTCATTAAGCAATTAGAGTAAAGTTAGTGATATGAAAAGTGTTATTTGTCTCTCCTTCTCAGGTTGATAAGGCCATTCAGGAATATGTAAAGTGTGTTGCTTTTTCTCGCATTATCCACGGCAGCTCTCACTGGAAGCATGCTAGGAAAATTGTTGATCTTGGAGAGGCATATTTAGACATGAAAGGTATTTCAAAATTGTTGATCTTGGAGATGCATATTTAGACATGAAAGGTATTTTAAAATTGTTGATCTTGGAGAGGCATATTTAGACATGAAAGGTATTTTAAAATTGTTGATCTTGGAGAGGCATATTTAGACATGAAAGTTATTTTAAAATTGTTGATCTTGGAGAGGCATATTTAGACGTGTGTAAGGTTTTATAAATATCTTAAGTTTCCTGAAAAAATATTCATTTGTTGAAAGGTTGCAATGATGCCTCAATGGCTGTGCTGTTGTAGTCAGGCTTGTATGATATGGAGGTTCAAATCTTTACTGATACACTCTTGGTGTTAGGTCCCTGGGAGAGGCTCTCTTAACTCCTCCCTAGAACCAGAAATGTGAAATAGATAACTGGCTGCACTGTGGGTAAAACCTGCAACAAACTGTATTCTGGTTGGTGTGAAGCAAGATGACGTCTGCTGCTTCATTTCAAAGAAATGGAGATAAATTCTGGATTATATAAATGTCATGAGAATTTTACAAGGAAATATCCTTTAACTGCTTTTTATGTTATTTTGTCCATAAGTGATCCTTTATGATAAATTCATTTATGTCGTTGAGCAAAAAACAAACAGTAAATATTTTATTACGCTTATGAAATAAGTTGAATATATTTAATTTTTTTCATGTAAGAATGTATTCCAAAAAAAAAAGGATTTATTTTTATTTTACAAATTTTTGTTTTATTGAATCCAATAATTCTATGCATTAAAAGCCAATAATTTTCAATAGCAATCTTTGTAGAATCTCTTTTCCCTTTTAGTTACTTCCCTTACTTAATACAATAGTACACGGCTATAGCTTCACTTTTGGTTCCAGAAGAAAATTCCCGCTGTAGGCGAGTTTAGGCTGTAGGCATGCAAAGGGGAATTATCGGGAATAAATTCTAAGCCCACATGAATTTATCAATTCTTCATGTCCTGTGGTCTGGAGACGTTTTCTGTCTGATTCGTACTGTCCTTTACTGATACTGATAGCTGACACAATGGCTTCCTTGTCTCTAAAAAGTATAAAGAGTTTCAGAGGAAATGTCGTGATCCCGGCATATTTGTGCTTTAGACTTTACTTTCTAAATAATCTTATCAATTTCATTGATTATCTCGGCCTTAAATTCAAGAGAAAAGCATTTCCTTTTTACCTTAATGGAAGTCATCTTTTCCTCGGTCTTGTTGCTTGTGATGTCTAGAGCTAAACACGTAGGCCTATCGTACCGGCACTGTAGAACTGATGAAGTGGAGGCGTGCGCATCAATGATCGCAAGGAATCGGGAACCAGTATCACGCACTACACGCTCTCCTCTTTTTACTATTTTTTTGGGGGGTGAGGGGGTGCCAGGCCAGGCCTATGACACATCCCTTTGGGAGTGGCTAGCGTATCCTAGGACACGTCACTCCGCACCATCTCTCTCTGCCGCCTGCTTCACCTCACTCATCAATGGACTGGCCAATCACAACGCCGCACTACTGACTGCTGTTTGGAGCCCGCCTTCTCCCACACCAACCCTAAGTACCGTAAACTAGGCCAAGAGCTCGCTCGATCTCTCCCGTTGTATCCGAGTTAGTAGAGCCTTTCCTAGCCCCGCTGTATCCAAGCACAGGTAACAGAGTTGACATAGAAAAAATGGGGAACACTGGTAAGGTGCCGCTATAGTCGTGTACTACTGTAAAAGTACACCCTATCAAAGAACTAGCATCAGGCAAAAGTTCTCTTTTTGAGTCAACAATAATAATACATGCAATTACAATAATGATAAATACTTCTATAACACTAACACTCAACCCTGGGAAATCCCAAGCTCCAACTGCTCTGAGCATCTCACAATGGTAGCCTACTGTCAACATCAAAAAACTTTCAGTGGTACACCTGACTGTATTATACTCACACATATACTGTATACCGGTACATAAATAATGGTAATCATAATGAAAGTGTCAATAGCGACCTAGTGAGAGGAGCTCTTTTGCTGAAGAAAGTAGCCAAGGCGTATAATTATCTCATGGCATGGCTCGTTATCAGTCATCACTTCGAACTTCTCATTCAGTTACAAATCAAAGCAGAGAGGAGAATCTAAGAATCAAGATCCAATACATACACTCAAAATAGACTCAATCATTTAAATAGGCCTATCCTATACTATTCACTATAGAAATTAACTACGGATTTGGAGATACAAAATTAAGCCCCAATGATTCTATCGATTCAGAATCTAGATCCAGTGAAATCAGACTGCTTCAAAATCCAAATCAGAAATATTTACATTAGATTTGATTGGCAGAATTATAAATAAACGTGAAAAAAGTGATCTAATTTCATGAGAGTAGCATGCGCAAGGGGTTGTAAATTTGACCCTCCATCTTTGCCAAGCACCGAATGAATCTCTCTCTCACTTTCTCTTTCTTTCTCCTTTTCTCGAACACACGCACATATAACCACACACATACTAAAATAATACTATACGTACTCTTCGAACATCTATCATGTGCTAAATGTTCGAAGCGGACAATAGCATCACACAAACACACATCACCCATTGTAATTGTATGCTTCAGTAAAAGTTAAATCATCTTTTTAAAGATATTTTATCATAAGAAGAGGATTGTATTTGAGAAAAATGGAATGTAATTCATGATTTAAACCATCACTTCTTATATATCGGAGCATTGTATCAGTAACCTTACTCGGTCGCAATTGACGCTACCAATAATAATATATGTATTGGGGATAGAGTTAAATTCAATCACAAACTAAAAATGTTACATAACACTAACAGATCTAATTTGATGTGATGGTAGTGGTAGAGAAGCTCTGCAATGTACATAAAAAGTCTTACTGGTGCGACGCTTATTTAAAAAGGTGAGTATTAAGGTTCAGGTTTCCTTTAAATATGTCGTCAAAGATTTTGATTGACTCAGATCGAGGGGTAACAAGTCTCAACAAACAGTTGGTCCAGAAAACGGAAAGAAAATTTTATACTTTTGTAAGTGTAGGGGATCTTTTTTATAGATTAAAGCAAAGCTTTAGTTTCAGGTTCATCCATGTTTTGCTTGTTTTTTCCAATTAAATAGGTATTTGAGCAGAATGATGGAGATGTTAAAAAATAAGACAAGCTGTATAATACTATTTACTATACATGTACAACTGACTCCGCATCCAATGGGGAGCCAATGTAATTGTTTCAAAAGGTGGGCAGCATGATCAAAATTCAACTTGGCTCTCCATTTACAAGTCACTAACACATTACACCAAGGATGATTACTTTATAAATTATATTTAGAAATGGAATGAGATTACCATTGTGACTCCCGAGAATCATCTAAGCGAAGCCTACATGTTTCCATCAATACTTCTACTAGTCACTACACTGCATACTAATATTAATAATACTACTAATTATGTACCCTCGAGAGGGCAAAGGGCCTCTACAGTACCACACTCCTCCGCCTGACTCGGTTTTTGGCAATCTTCTTGGCTGTCCCCCATGTCTTGCCAATTGTCTGGAACTCGCTCTCCACTGTTCACCTCCATGTTTTTCGGGGCATTCTAATTCTCTTCTACTTCTACTCTAACCTTTCTCTTTCCCTTGAGGATTCCTGGTGGTTTTTTCACGGTATTTATTTCCACCAATAAACCATTGAAAAGAACGGCAATGGAACCTGCGATGTCCTAAACCACTCAGAAGCTGGGTATTAAATGATGACTCTGTTAGTAACACCTCTGAATGATAATTCAAGAAACAATCGAGGCTTACCTGTAATTGTTAAGGTGATGATTGTTTCCGAGTTTGTCGACAGGTACGGAGTAGTGACATGAGAACCACGCTTGGACAACCCCGGCACACTTTAGTCATTTTAGATGGCTCTTTGTGGACAGTATGATAGACCTACTTCTGATATAAATCTTCACACAGCTATGATAACACATCATAATTTAGATCTATTAACTATGTCTAATTATTGATATAATGAACATAGGTGGGCAATAAGCAATACCATTACAATAAGACTAATTGTGATAGGCGCTACATCATATTAGACAAAGGGAGGGCATGTTACTACTCCGTACCTGTCGACAAACTCGATGAAATCGGAAACAATCATCGTAAGCCTCGATTGTTTCTTAAATTTCATGTCGTTTCCCGCCAGTTACGAACCACGTAACATGAGACTTTAGAGTAGTGAGCACCAAACACAGATGCTGAGCCATGGTTAAAATGCATGGAAATTAATATTTTCATATACATAAAGAAATTAAATACATTCAATTCTACAATGAATACAATATGATTCATCTTACACTATAAATGTCATTTTATGGTACAACAATTTGAATTGTTGTAATAATTTCACAGTACATTTATAATTTATATTCATACAATGTTCGGCACAATACGACAAAGGCCTGTATTCCAGAAAATAACGTTAATTAAAAGTGTACTTAATATAGTATTTATTGCCAAGAGATTTAGTCTCTATTCTATGCGCTTTACAATGACTTTTAAAAATAGAACAGCTAGAAAATGACATTCTCCCCATTCTGGATCTGCGTGCTTGTTTTTCATAAATGCATCCACTAAACTTTGACCATAATTTGTTCTTACTTCTTTCTTGTACAATTTTGTAAAAATATTTTCGTTGGACCACCCAGCAACAGCTAAAATCGTTGGTATTGGCACACCCGATTTTTATTACAGTACAGATGATGTACTCGCTGAACGAGTGGAATGAGGCGTGTATATTATATATTTACATCAATGCCTGCAAGTCTCAATATTTCTTTTATCCAACGTCCAACTGATTGCTTTATAAGTACATATTGTATAAGGCTTTTGTTAGCTGATAAGTATCTTTGTTTCTCCATATATCTCCCTAAATGGTTTCGTTCGGCTAACTGTTCACTGTTAACTCATTCATGTCAGCGCATGAAGGTGGCTGGATGGATGTTCCTTACCAAGAAGAATGTTTGAGACTTTGAAAAACTTATTTTAATTTTTAACCCAATCAAATTTGTTAAGTCAAAATGAAATTTTTCCTTTCTAAATATTACCCTTTAAAGAGATAAAACATCAATCTAGTAAATACACTGGAGAGGCATAAAAAAGTATCCACTTATTTGAAGCGTTCCAAAGTTCGAAATAATGAAGGGATTAGTTTTAATTTTTAAGGGCATAAGGACTATATACTTGTACACTTGTGCAGCTAATCATAAGGTTTTACCTTGTGCTAAAAAGAAATTATGGCCAGTTAACCAAGTGATACTCAAATTCTGAAATTTCAGCAATATCTGGTATGTCCACCCCAGGCGTTCACACACCCTTGACATCGGCGGCTCATTAACCGCACAACTTTTTCAGAAATTACAGAACATTGTTCAAAATCTTCCACTAATGCACAACGTTAATGCTGAAGGTTGTTGACATAATTGTTGCGGTAACGCGGCGTCCTGGCACATTCCAAATGTCGTGTTCGATCGGTGACAAATCTGAGGAATGTGCAGGGCATACTGACGAGAAGATACTGTTGGCAAATACGGGCTGTGAGTGCCCGAGCATTGTCGTGTTGAAAGGCAAGCACATCGTTGTGGGTCCGTAAAAAAGGCATTGCACTAAGAAGACTCAAGACATTTTTGTATTCTTGTTCATTCACAGTAGCAGTAATGGTGCTGCTCTACCCATTCCATTCTTCTGAATCTACGAGGTTCTGTCAACTATGGTCCTACGTGCGGCTTCTAGCATTGAGACCATGAGCATGTAAACTTCGTCGTACTGATTGATGTGTTTTCGCTTTCCAAGAAACTGCCGCGAAGTTTCAGTCGCCATTTAAAAACGTTTGCGTAAATGCAGTAGCATTATTTGACGATCATCACGCTCTGAGGCAACACGAGACGCCCCGGTTCTGGGTCTGTCGGCTGAAGTACCGGATATTTGAAAACGGTTCCTGAATATATCGATTGTAATGTGGATGCCGCCAAATACAAGAGCAACTCTGCGAGCAGACATCCCAATCTCTACTTAATCTCGGTATTGTTCAAGTTCAAGGTTCAATCGTTTATGACAAATCAAAACAGAAGTTTTTCTGTAACATCTGGAGTGAAAGAGGCGGTTGCAATGATGAAATTTTACTTTTATACAGATTTTAAGAAGAAAGGGCGCGAAAACTGTTGTATAGAGAGATAGAGAGAATAAGATCAATTGCGAACAACTCACCGAAATCCATAGTCCAAGGCCCAGGCACCTAGTTACAACAAAAGTGCTCATTGTAAGTTGTGATATATTCATTTGTACAACATTTCAAAAGTGGATACTTTTTTTATGCCTCTCAGTATATATTATATATATATAAATGTCAAGTTTGTTATTACATTTTTCCTTTCTAAATATTACCCTGTAAAGAGATAAAACATCTATCTAGTAAATGTATAATTGTCAGGTTTGTTATAATATAAAACCTCTGAAAACCATCTAATTTTGTTAACAAAAGGCTAAGTAGGAAGAAGTAATTATTTGCAATTATTCCCACAATTTTGCTTTAGCTAAAAGCGAAATACGAGATAAAATAATATTCAATTGCTTCGATAAGCCACTAACTTTATTCCACAATTACAAATTTTTTTTGTTTTTACCACCGGAAAAGGGAGATAAAATCTAGGAAAAAGGGGGGGGGGGGGGGGGGGG
>JASKDV010190769.1:0-11607 GCA_032466395.1 Aegires albopunctatus
CTCTCTCTCTCTCTCTCTCTCTCTCTCTCTCTCTCTCTCTCTCTCTCTCTCTCTCTCTCTCTCTCTCTCTATCATATCTGTGTCTGTCATTATGCAATTTGTTTACCTAGTCTCATTGTGACTTTTGAAAAGTTTGTCAATTTGGAAATGGTACCCCTGTCATCATTGCGAACGAACCACAAACAGATAACCTCACCCTCTCCAGTCCCATTTTCTACCAACATAACATACAAAGGCATTCGCAATTATTTTGTTCAAGTGGTATCCACAAAAACAATTAATGTAGGGAATTACTTGTATGTTTGTTTCCACTGCTATTACTGGAAGTAGATTCCTTGCATTGTATTGCTTGTGTTTGATTCCACTGCTCTTACTGGAAGTAGAATCCTTGCATTGTATTGCTTGTATGTAAGTTTCCACTGCTCTTACTGGAAGTAGATTCCTTGCATTGTATTGTTTGTATGTTTGTTTCCACTGCTCCTACTGGAAGTAGATTCCTTGCATTGTATTGCTTGTATGTTAGTTTCCACTGCTATTACTGAAAGTAGATTTCTTGCATTGTATTGTTTGCATCCTTGTGGTTCCTCGTGCACTGTTGCACCTAAAAAACACAAACAAACATTTAGATTTGCTTTTAAAAATACGCGTACTTACATTTCCATTTCCAAGTCGACGAATAATTGGTAGCCTATGTGGTTTTGCACATGATTTCCAATTATGTTTAATGTACCACCCTGTAATGAATCTTGATCCCCAACTAATGGATTATTCAGTTTATCAAGTGAGAAAGCCACGAAGAAGACGTAACTATTATGACGTGTAAGTTACACAGCTTGTCCAGCTAGCGACTTTTCTTCACTTTGAAATAAAAGCAACTTTCTCTTGAGCTTGAATTTCGGTTTAACTGGTATATACTGCATTGAATTTGTGTTCACATTCATATTTTTTTCTTATTTCTTGTGTATTGTATTTCATCATAATGAGGACTAATATAGATCTAGAGTAGTTCTAGGTCACGCTGTCCATCTTCTTTAACCCTACAGTACTTAAGCTTGATTTGGTCGGTCTCTTTTGGATTTGGAAACAAATCTGTTCCCGCCATGGATGCAAGCATAGTCGACTTCGGTACAGACATTGTTATTAAACAGCCTCTTGGGAGTTATCTTTCGTGCTGATTCCACGGTCCTGGAGGTTCTTGTATAAAGCTAAACAAAAGTTTCATCCTGATATGCTGTAACCGAATCCGACAGCTCTTGTATAGAGAAAACCCAGCTCGTACTTGGAGCCTAGCTAACGAACCCACCACCTCCATTAAGGCTCTCTCTGAGTGATGGAGCGTCTTTTCATACTGTATTTTGCTTCATGTTTGGCAAGAGGAACAAGGGCGCACGGCACATACACACCATGCATGCATTGTGTTTAGCTAGAAATAACGCCGTGACGCTATCTTGAATGTTCCATCCCCCAAGATATGATTGCTCTGGCAGAGAAAGTGTAGATTTTCTGGCGAAGACAGCAAAACATTGTACTCGTGTTTCATTACTTCAGAGCATACGATTTTTCCTTGTTGCTCGTTCATGTCTTCGACAACCCTTCCCTTACATTTCCAATTTTGTGTTGTGTGACTGGCTGATTTTTGTCGTCAAAAATTGAAATGTATTGGCACGATGAAGTGCTTCTCTCCTTTATTTTGGAATTTTTAATTATCTATTCAACGCTTCTCGTGTCTTGTTTGTTGTGGTATCACCAATTCTCCAAAGCCCTCTCCTATGTTATTTCCTCAAAGCTTTAAAAGTATCCACTGATCTTTGAAATACATTAAACTCTCTTACCTGTCTGAAACGAGACACAATGTATGTTTCGTCTTGCTGTATATTATGTATCCGATATTGAGACAGAAAGACCCTACCTGTAATCAAACAAATAAAATAATAGTAAAATACCGGTCGCTCTTTCCAGGTAACGGTGATAGTAGTCGCCCTTCGTCGGCGCACCCTCGTGGTTGCACACTCTATTCTGTGGTCCACGACTATACTACGACTGATAAGACTTTATTTTGTCAGATTGTTTGAATGACATCTGCTGGGGGTAATACACGAATCTCTTGGTATGATGAGGGAAGATTGAGGATAGACAGATTAGAACAAGATGTTAAAATGGACTAGATTGCCTCGAGGAACGCTAAAGATGAGATATTTCAGCATTTGAAACGGACATTTCTGGCTATAATATGGTTATTTTTTTCATCTTTGGCATACAGCATGACAAGATGCGCAAAGAGTGAAACTATTGAATTCTTAGGAAGACGATAATGAATGATCAGACATTTAAGTTAAAACATGACCAAATTATTAAACAGTAATGAAAAATAAAAATATATGAATAACCAGACATAAAGGGTAAAGTGTGTCATTGAAATAACAAGTGAAGGAAACTGCTGATAACGTCTCAATGATTCCATCTTGCCTGGAATTGTGGTCAAATGATTTATCACAAGACAGTATACCAATCCTACTTTGTTTAATGTTGGTGATGATGCCATGTTTTACAGAGGAAGAAAGCTGTCTTTGTGTGTGCTATGACATACGACCAGCAATAGAGACTAGCAGTATACATATGTACATGTATCTACTACGTGCATGTCCAATAAGACTCGGAAAGATCAGTGAATATACCGCATTGAATAGATGTAAGAGAAAAAAAACAACGTATATTAATAATAAAGAAAAAGACTAAACCAAAATAGAAGAGAAAAGAAGACAAACATGGCAGCGGGGGGAATAAAAAGAAGAAAGGAAAAGGGCAGAGAAAACCCCATAAAGGAACAAACAAGATGAAATTAGAATTCCTGGATTTTTTAAGGACCGAGCAAGTTTTCCTAATGTTGGTTCATTGTTTCACTGTTTTCTCTCGTTATTGAACTTGACATGCCGGTGTCAATGAAGAAAAATAGGCCATGCAGTTAGATTTATCCATTTCCGTGTTGAAGTATCTTATCATGTGCGTTTGCCGCGCGCTCCTGGTTGCTTTATCGTCCATCGTTTCATTACAATCGTTCTATCATCAATTGACTTCTCATCTTAGCCTGAGATGGTCTATTATTGCGGACTGATTCATTCAAAACATATTTGGAATCCTATCATCTACAGTAGATAGATGGTTCGATAAAAAGGGTGTGGGCCATGCCATCATGAGGGAATGACTCTTTCGTTTTAGTTTGTGTAAATTCTGAGTTTAGGTTTGCAATATTTCGTATTAGTTCCTGCTTTTGACGTATACAGGGACTGTAGGTACTGTCGCATAATTCATGTAAGGGTTTTGAAATGGGAAGTTGAGTTGATCGTGTATTTAATGCTATTGTATTCTTCGTACCTGTGTTTTTACTTGTTCTTGCTTGAGTGCTTTTTTTTTTTTTTTGTTGGTTTCTGTGGTGGTTTCATTTTCTTTTCTTTTCTGTGTTTGGTCTGTTTTCATTTGTTATTCTGTGACATGGGCTGTTGGATTGCAATTTTTTCTTTTTTTTCTTTTCTTTTTTTCTTTTCTTTTTTTCTTTTCTTTTCTTTATCAGCCTTCTACTACATACTATTTTTTTTTAAACAACAAACAGTATAGCAGTAGATATAACTTTTTAAGTGCTTTTGGTTGTCACAAAAGACTTAATTTGTCTCAGGTAGTTGAACCTGTCAAAAATTTCATCCCTGTACTGGGTTTGCAGGTATTTTCTTTTGTCTTGTTTCTTTTTTCCTCTGCCTCTGGTCTCTGATTTCAACTAATATTTCAAGTTGTCACATAAGACAAATATTTTAAGATTGGGCCTGTAAAAATGTTGACTGAGGTGAGTGGAAGCTTTCACAAGCATTTGCAAATCTACCCACAGATGGTGTAAATTTGCATCAATGTAATGTTTGGAAATGGTCCGAAAATTTATCGCATCTGGGATTTGTTGGCTAGCACAAACTTATCTGGTGGCTTCATGCGCATCTATCTTAATGTCTAGGTAAAGATCGTGGCTTCATGCACAGCTATCTCAATGTGTAGGTAAAGATGGTGGCTTCATGCACAGATATCTCAATGTCTAGGTAAAGATGGTGGCTTCATGCACAGCTATCTCAATGTCTAGGTAAATATGGTGGCTTCATGCACAGATATCTCAATGTCTAGATAAAGATGGTGGCTTCATGCACAGCTATCACAATGTCTAGGTACAGATGAGACGGCCCAAGACTGAAGTCCAGTTGGGCGCAAAATACAACCAGAATCACCTCACCTGTCAACTGTCAGCATCACCACTGTCGATGGTCACTGCAACGTTGTTGACAACCTGACGCCATTTTTCTCAGCTGTTGGTCTTATCAACCACTTCGTGCATTTTCATCCCTTTGATGTCCTTCAGATTGGAGAGATATGATACTGATGGTCTTCCTCAGTTTCTTCTTCCCTCTATCTTTCCCTGCAGTACTGTGGACATCAAATTGTTTTTTTTTGTGTGTCTTATTGCATGTCCAATATATCTTAGTTTCCTTTTGTTAATCTTTGCATTCAGTTCCATTTGAACGCCAAGCTCTTCTAGGACACTTTTATTAGTTCTTTCTTAAGTCCATTTTATTCTTGAGTATTCAACAAGAATAAGACTAAGCAAATCAGTCAACGTTTTTCGATTGAAGAATCTTCTTAAGACAAGCAAACAAAGAATCAATGACATACAATACACTTATCTTAGCTGGTAGAGAGGTGAGTAAAAAATAGAATAAAACAATGTTAAATGCTTACTGACGCATTATAAAGTTAATTGCAAACTTTATTAAACATGATGAATGATGACATCAATAGAGACATGGGACCAACCGTCCAGTAGAAAGATCTCATTTCTTTAAATAGTATGTTTTTAAATCTTTGCCATTGAGCAAGACAAAAACACAAGGCATGTACACCCCGTTATTGAATCCATGAATTGTATGCAGTTGCAAAGAATATTTAATTGCATATTTAAATGTGCCTTCTCCAAACGGACCGCTGCTATACGACAATGAGGACAGTCTGTCCATTCATGCCATAATGATGATTCCTGTGACTGTGCCGTTGACCTTGAGCATATCCTCCCCAAGGCTTGACAATACATAAATCTTGTCGACACTCTGGTGCGCTTCATTTCTACTTATATGTAAGGTAGGGTAGATCTTCCGACTTTTTCTTAGATGGCTTGTCTAATGCAATCTGTTACTTGTCGACATCTGACTTTGAGAAACAGGATCGATTTTGCTCTTAACCTTCGCTCGTTTTTCTCTTCCGGAGCCCCTTTTCCTGCGAAGTATTAAAACAAAAATTACACGCATAGTAATCTTGTCTCACGGAACTGAAAATCGATCACCCAATACACAGAGCTTACACAGAATCGAATTACCAAACGGTTATGAAAACCATGTTCGGAAACCTCAGCTTAGAAACCTCTTGGGGTGGACGAGAGATTTATCCAGGTGGGGATAGCATGTTGTTCCACCCGCGACACAACAATTTTTGCATCGCCGGTGTGCCCTCGTTTCTGTACGACATTGATTGTATTTTGGTCTGGGCATAGATTGGCTTGATTTGTGAAAAATATCTGATTTGGACCAACATAACCTTCAAATTGCTAAGTTGTTCAATTTGAAACTGTTGATTAGTGTCAGACCGGATCTCTTTACACTTACTTTCAGCGAAACGAAGTAGCTCCTTGCCTTTCAGGCCACGCCCTTTCCAGAGTGATACACATTTCATAATTATTCAAAGCTAAAAAATAATGAACAAACAATATAATGATATAACCGAGATTGTATTTACCAAATAACAAATTGAAACTATCAACTCAAATTAAAGTACATCTATCTAACAAGATGTGCAAGGAACAAAATAAAAATAGCAAACATTGCTATTGAAAATTGAATGGATTAATTATAAACAAAGGCACAATCAGGCGCTTGGTACGATTCTTCTCCAGAAATTTCAGGGCCTTGTGATTGCTATATACAATTGATATACTACCAATAGGTACTGTCAGATGTTTTCAATTGCCCAGACAATAAATAGCAAGGCATTCGCGCTCTACTATTGAATATCTGGTCTCTGATGAAATAACAGCGTTTTATGGATCTAATAATAAGAATGATGAAATCAATAACTTACTTTCTAAGAAAAGGGCACTCTACCATTCCTTCATCTTTTATGTTGTGACTTCATCTTTTATGTTGTGAGTCGAATAGACATTTTTTTCTTTCGCCGTTCCGCTTGCAGAACACACATTCGAAGGTTGTTTTCGTCTGTTTTGAAGCCATTAGTTGTGCCCGCACATCTTGGTTCCGACTTGCAAGTGACTTGGGAAAAAAAAAAGCCCGTTCCCTTTGAATATGACAATACCCCATGGTCTTAGGGTAGACGAGAGATTTATTCAGGTGCTGTTTCCCCACCGGCGACACAACAATTTTTACATCGCCGGTGGGTCCTCGTTTCTGTTCGACACTGATTAATTCTTGGTCTTGGCATAGGTTAAGTTGTTGAATTTGAAACTGTTGATTAGTGTCAGACTGGATCTCTTTACACTTACTTTCAGCGAAGGAAAGTAGCTCTTGGCCTTTAAGGCGACGCCCTTTCCAGAGTGATACACATTTCATAATTAACCATAGCTAAAAAATAATGAACGGACAATATAATGATAGAACCGAGATTGTATGAACCAAATAACAAATTGAAACTATCAACTCAAATTAAGTATGTCTATCTGACAAAATGTGCAAGGAACAAAATAATAATAGCAAACATTGCAATTGAAATTAATTGCACTGATTATTTATAAATAAGAATGTAATACATTGACATAATTATTTCTCTAAACTAACAATAATAGATTTTCTCAATGACTCAACATGACTAACAATAATAGATGTTCTAAATGACTCAACATAACCAAACGCTGTATAAAAGGGTTGGGGATGCAGTTTAGTGGAATTGAGTGGTCATTACATTCAATGTCCGATGTGCAGTCTACTCACCGAATCGTAGGTAAATGTCATTGTCTTACTGCCTATGGCTTCTTTTGAGTATTCTTTGAAGAATTCCACTGACAGCTTCTGAGTCAAGAGTAGCGTTCTCTCCTCCCTGTTCATCATTGACAATAGTCTCGACCTAGACAAAAAGAGAGCATAATGGAGAACGAATTGGAATGAAAGAAGATATATTTTATGACATTATGAATAGTCATCAAAGGTTCCTATAGTATTCACTGACCCTCCATGTGTTTTATGATGAGGTGAATCGGGTAAATAACACATGGTTAAGCTATAGATGATGATTATAATACTGTCAGAACTACCAATAGGTACTGTCAGAACTTTTCAATTGCCCAGACAATAAAATAGCAAGGCATTCGCGCTCTATTATTGAATATCTGGTCTCTGATGAAATAACCCGCGTTTTCTGGATCTAACAATAAGAGAGATGAAATCAACAACTTACTTTCTAAGAAAAGGGCACCCTACCATTCCTTCGTCATCTTTAACGTTGTGAGTGGAATAGACATTTTTTTCTTTCGCCGTTCCGCTTGCAGAACACACATTCGAAGGTTGTTTTCGTCTGTTTTGAAGCCATTAGTTGTGCCCGCACATCTTGGTTCCGACTTGCAAGTGACTTGGGAAAAAAAAAAGCCCGTTCCCTTTGAATATGACAATACCCCATGGTCTTAGGGTAGACGAGAGATTTATTCAGGTGCTGTTTCCCCACCGGCGACACAACAATTTTTACATCGCCGGTGGGTCCTCGTTTCTGTTCGACACTGATTAATTCTTGGTCTTGGCATAGGTTAAGTTGTTGAATTTGAAACTGTTGATTAGTATCAGACCGGATATCTTTACACTTACTTTCAGCGAAGGAAAATAGCTCTTGGCCTTTAAGGCGACGCCCTTTCCAGAGTGATACACATTTCATAATTAACCATAGCTAATAAATAAAGAACCAACAATATAATGATAGAACCGAGATTGTATTTTTACCAAATAACAAAGTCTATCTGACAAAATGTGCAAGGAACAAAATAAAAATAGCAAACATTGTAATTGAAATTGCACTGATTATTTATAAATAAGAATGTAATACATTGACATAATCATACTAGATTATCTCAATGACTAAACAATAATAGATGTTCTCAATGACTCAACATGGCCAAACGCTGTATAAAGTGTTGGGAATGCAGTTTAGTGGAATTGGGTGGTCATTACGTTCGTCCTATGTGCAGTCTGCTCACCGAATCGTAGGTAATGTCGTTGTCTTAATGTCTATAGCTTCTTTGTGTATTCTTTGAAGAATTCCACTGACAGCTTCTGGGTCAAGAGTAGCGTTCTCTCCTCCCTGTTCATTGACAACAATCTCGACCTACATCGTTTGTCCAACAGGATCTCTTCTTCGTGTATGATGTGGATTTTCTGGAAAGACTTCCCCGCTATCCGGACAACGTCTACTCCTCTTGAGATAGACGATGGGTTTATTTAGGTGCGAATTGCATTGTTTCTCCAACGACGTTTGTTAATTCTAGGTCAGGACATAGCATCAATTGTTGAAAAAAAATCTGATTTTGACAAAAATTGTTTAAATTTTAAGTTGTTCAATTTCAATGCAGGAGAGACCCGAGTTCCCACGGTTGACACGTGGTCGCTCGGCATTACTTTTACCTCCGGAGATGGTGAAGGCATGTCTCCATACCTTCCAATTTTGACATCACCGGAAGGCACTTGTTTGATTTCTCGATCATGATCTGTAGTGTGGCATATTGGTCTGTGCATGATATATCTTGCCTGAAACCAGCCTGCTCATCTTTTAATCTCAGGTATAGTCCCATCCTGAGAATCATGGGATGACATCACCGTCAAAAGATTCAGGTCCGTGTACCTAATTCCCACCTGAGTAGATTGAGGTAAAGATTGAGGTAAACAGAGTATGGCAGGTTGTATTATCGCCAAATATCATTATCAATGACATCAAATCTCGTATCGTTGTATTATCGCCAAAGATACATTATCAATGACATCAAATCCCGCTGTACTATATATCAAGCGAGGCGTGCTTGACATTGAATTCAGCGATGTCGAGATCAAGTGATTAGCGAGGACAGTTTTCAATAATAAAAAAACAAGGCTGTGAGTCCCCAATTCCCGCTATCACTAGATCCGAAGTTGAGTCCTTTGAAAACCTCTGGACACAAATTGTCATCACCACAATCAGGTGTATAAAGAATACTCAGTATAGGCAGTGAGAATTCTTCTCAGTATGTTATAAGGTTTGCACTGGTATTCAGCTACTCCGCTCTGTATGTTTCCTCGAGAGTTAGGATGGTACTTGTGCGATAGAGCCTACCCGGGATGGATCGTAAAAAGATCGGAGACTGATAAACGTATTTCGAATAATTTAAAACACGCTTGTTGTTTATAACTTTAAACATGCATGAACATCTCGTGACATCACGTGTCCATTAGATTACTACAGATAGGATTCAGGAATATAATATGAACATACATGTATTGATGAAGATCGCCTTTTTTGTTGTCCCAAGTTCAAAAGTTCTGGAAGGTATGCTATAATCTTGAGGGGGAATAATTACACACCTTTTCTTCATGTTATTCAGGTGTAAAATGAGTACAGTACAGATATCACATTAAGTCTTAGTGGATTTCTTAAATTTCCTTTTGTAGACATATGGGCCAGTAGTGATTGAAAGGTTCCAGGTTCAAATCCTAGTAGTCTTGTTGCATGCATTTTTCTCAACTTATTTGGATGCAAAATGAGTACTTGGCTTATGGAAAGATCAGATCTTGTCAATGTGCTGTGAGAAGCCGCCTTCATCGGATTGCACTATTATATTATTATGCCGGCCAGGGGGGTGAGAATAACTTTATAATGTAACGGGCTGCCATAGAACCTCTTTACAATGCATTAGACACTTTTTATGGGTATGCGCTTTATAAGAAGGTTCTTTATTTATTCATTCATTCATTCTCATGTCTTATTTTTTAAAATTATTTCTTTACACTTGCACAATGCTGTTCTATCATTGTGTTAAGTCATCCATTCGACTCTACAATATTTGATGAATTTGAAATTGTTTATTTGTGAATGTTACAGAGAAATACATTTTTGACGAATCACAATGTGTCTCTTGTACGATCATTCATCACACACAGTATTGTCTGAAGATAAAAAAACAAGTTTATTGCCAGGAAAGAATCTTCATCCTTATTTGCCACATATAAAATTAGTTGATACATTATTTACGAGAAGGGCGAACGGTACGGTCAAGGCAATATACGGATGTTAATATTCCAGAGAACCGATTACTATGTCGTATCTACAATATGGACAGGTTCGTTTATCCTCCAGCCATTTATCAATGCATTGTTTTTGAAAGATGTGACTGCATGCAAACAAGGGGATACAAATCACCTTACTGTTGTTTCTTTTTCCAACTTGTTCATGCAAATTGAACATGAGCTGTCTCCCTTTTCCTGTTGAGTCGAGCAATGAAAGTTTCAATGAAATATAATATGATATGATGTGAGTATATCATATTAAATTGTTTAATTTAATTTGCAAGATACAATTATTTCATAGTTTCATGTATAAATCGTAAATATGTGGAATGATTTGACATTTACGACTAAGTATTCCAAAACAATAAATACTTTCAAAAACTATATAGATATGGAGCTCCATGATATCCTTGTTTGTTTATGATAATAAAACCAGACAATAAAAAAGCAAGGCAATTCGCGCTCTATTTATTATTGAAGATCTTGTCTCTCGAGGTAGTGTAATTTGCTGCTTTCGTACATGGTTGGGTGTAACAATTTATTTCTCTCTCTTGGGACAGACATGCTCCGATTCCTACATGCGACGCATCTGTCGTTGGACTTGGGGTCGTCTTCAAGGCAGCCAACAACGTTTGTCCAAAAGGACCTCTACTTCTGGTGTGATGTGGAATTTCTGGAAATAATTTCCTGTAATGCGGAAAACACCTATTCCTACCAGGGACTTGTGGAGTTGGGGGAGATGTGGGGTTTATTTATATGACAATTGCAGGTTTCAATATTGGCGACAAAACAATTTTTACGTCGCCCGAAGGCCTTTGTTTCTGTCTGACATTGATTTAGTTACGGCCTAGGCATAGCGTGGCTTGATTCTTGAAAAAGATCTGATTTTGACAATTGTTCAGAAAGAACACCAGCAGTATAATTCTGACTGCCGGGTATACTTTTGGACTTCAAAGACGTGTATTCTTGAAGAGACAAAGACCAACGGCACAATTGGGCGCTATTGGTACGATTCTCCTCCAGAAATTTTAGGGGCTTGTGGTCTATACAATTAATTAACTTCCCAATAGATACCGTGAAAACTTTTAAATTGCCCAGACAATCAATAGCAAGGCATTCGCGCTCTATTATTGAATATCTTGTCTCTCGGGCTTAGTGCAAATTGCAGCTTTTGTACATGGTTGGGTGTAACAATTAATTTCTTCTCTCTCTTGGGACAGACATGCTCCGATTCCTACATGCGACGCATCTGTCGTTGGACTTGGGGTCGTCTTCAAGG
>JASKDV010190780.1:0-11606 GCA_032466395.1 Aegires albopunctatus
CGAAGATTACGTGAAGTAACTGATCTTTTGTCTCTTTCTGTTTGAATGAACTTGTTGATGGCGAATGATATGACAAAGTGGTCAGAAATACTTAGATCTTTGATTTCTAGACCATAAAAGTCCTTGATATTGGTGACCACCCAGTCAATGATGTGGCCTTTGTTGTGGGTCTGTGAATCAACTAATTGAGACAGGTGGTGTTCAATTAGGATGTTTTTCATAGCTTGGCTGTATGGATCACTACTTGAATCATAGTGGACATTAAAGTCTCCTAAGATGACGAGTCTATCGACACTGGAGTTACGACCAATAAGGTCTTCGATTTCCGATAGAAATAGGGGAGTGGATGGGGGTGGGTGATAAATGCATAGAAACAACGTGTTAAATGCATGTACTGCTGTACATTCGAATGATGTGTAGGTTTGGATATTTTCTATTTTAATTTTAATATGATCCTTGTATATAACACAAATGCCTCCGCCACGTCCACTGGAGCGTGGTTGAGAGTAAAGCTTGTATAAAGGTGGCGTTAGGTCATGGTGAATAACTTCGTCTCCCTTTTCTGATAGCTCATGTAGCTCATGTGGTGGTGTTATGATAACGTTGATCATCAATAAAATAGCGTATAGGGCATTAAACGTTTGAAACCTGAAAGGCTGGTCATTGTTACACATAAGCAACTTTATATTTCAAAAAGAAACGCATCTAAAGCAATCAAAGAAGGGATATACTTTTCGATATCAAGACTTTAAAGCAAAGGTATTTCAATTCTTTCTTCCCTCTGTGATTATATTTTCATAGTAGGAGAATACAATTTTTTGCCTTTCTAAAGTTCTTTATCATTTCTCATATTTGCTGACCAGTGACGTGATGTTCAGAGAACTTGCTATAGTCAATTGGCTAATCAATTTAGTCAGTGGTTGGACATCCTTTGATTTAATTTACTATCTTTTGTTTATATTCATTTTCTATCCTTTCGTTAGCGCACCGCTACTCATGTTATCATTATCATACTATTATCATATTGTGGGAATGACAATGAAACGAAAAGAGATCCCATCAATTCAAATTGAGTTTAATAAATAAAAATTGAAATAATGATCTGCGTTGTCTCGTTGTGAAGTTGTGTGTGCCTAACATGTCTCTCCTCATCTCCTTGGTTGTTGCGTTGCGGTGCGGTGCGGTGCGAGTGTATGACCTAGATTTCATTATGTCGTGCAGCTAAGAGAAAGAGTTATATAGTAAGTGTGCAAAGTATGTATGTGTGTGCATGAGTGTGCATGAGGGTCGCTACACAGCTCCCCCCCAGTAATGTCATCAGGTCACAACAGTTTAGTCTGTCATTGAGGTTTGAACCCTTTGTCTGGGTGGTCTACGTCGGCGCGGGGCTTATGCGAGAGGGACAGGCCGGGTGGGATCCATGTATGCTGGCTTCAGACGATCGATGGATCCCAGTTCCTCGCGGCCACCGACGTCAATGCGAAAAGTTTTATTTCCCGGCTCAATTACTTTAAATGGTCCTTTGTATGGACGTTGTAATGGATTACGGTGAGCATCGTTATGGATGAAAACGAACTGAGATGATTTGAGGTTTGGATGCACGGAAGTCGTCCGTTCGCCATGGTGAGTTGTAGGCCTTGTTTGTGCATGATATTAACGAATGGATGTGAGCGATAATAATATTTATGATAACGGATGAAAATGTGCATTGGCTTTCCATCTGCCGACGTAAAGTGACAAGTTGACGGAATTAGCCTTATCATCTCGTCAGTAAACATCTCTTTGGTGAACAAAAAGGTTACTGGCAGCATTGCTTTTTCCTTTATATCCGGCAGTTTTACACCGTAAAACGGTTTTAGTATAATTCTGGCCTAATTCTGGCCAATGTCAACACTGGAAAGCGAAACGGAAATAGGGTACGTGTGTCCCCACCTTAAATTAAAAAAAGATTCTTATTTCTTTCTATTTCCCACAACAGAGACCTAACTATTCAATAGGCCCCATAGGATTTGCAAATAGGCCTCTATCCAAGAGGTGCTTCGCTCTTGAAAATCTGTCGTTCCTTCTAGATCTTGGCTAAGATCTACTTAAAAATCTAGATTTTCAACTAAATCAAGATTACCTAACTTTTAAGATGTAGATCATGATCTAATTAAGTCCATTACAATATTCTAATACTGCACTCTGTTTTCTAAATTTTAATCTAGGTCAAGATTCTAGAACATATTATATTCCCTTTGTGATCGGGACAACAGCCCGAATGAAATAAGTGAATGAAATACATGTTGTATTTCCATGTAGCTCGTTTAATTGAGAAAAGATACACAAAGGTTATGAACAATATTGACGTGATGGGATGCATATCTTTACCCATCAAACTTCACAAAATTAAATAATAATAAAAATATTAGTCTAGTAGTTTTATATCTCATGCACATTTTTGAATAAATGGTTATTCCACCTATTCATTTAAGCTATTTGTCATTAAAATTTTGTTTTAAGCAATCTATGTCATTATGACGTCGTAGTTTTTACCTTGAGCTATAATTATCGCTGCGCTTCCTTTAGAAATAGACTAGATCTAGTATTTTTTCAAGATTTCAATAAGATTATACTTATATGAATATATTTTTTTCAATATGAAATTAATGAAAATATAGCCATATTAATGTCATTAGGTAACCAGGCAATACGCAATAGTCGGCGGGCCAGTGTGCCAGGGGTGGGCGGCATGAGTTTTATATTTTCAGGTAGCTAGACATCTCAGGGGTACGATTCCACTTGTTTGCCTAATTTAAAGTGTCGCCATCACTGAGTTATGGGCCTTGAAAGGTCACTGCGTACATTTTTTGTTTTTTTTTTTTGTTTTGAAAAATAAGATTCTCCACAGATAGATATAAAATAAAATTGTTTAGAGCAGGAATTTTGTTACAATCATAGAAAGTTTAAATTTTAGTTGACTTGAAATGAATCTTTTCAAAATCAAATTAGCTTATTCTCAAATCAATAAATAAAGTTAAAGATAATCTTCCATACTATCATGAAACTATTAAACCAAATAATTATGAGTATAATTCAATGTATCAAACTTTGCATAAAAGTAGAATGGACAGCTAAAAGTATATTTCAACATTTTTGCCAAATATAAAGTGTCATCTTACTGAGTTATGGCCCCTGAACTTGTCCGACTTCAATTATTCGAAAATCGATTAATTTTACAAATACACGTAATAACAATATACTCAAAATGTTATAAAACATTCAGAAGCATGGTATTACAATAATTCGTGCATAAATTATATGCATTATTTGATTGACTTAAATAGTAAATTTAAAAATGTGAAAAGGTTCTATTCTCCAAATAAGGAGAAAAAGAAAAGAAATTTAAAAAAAACATTTATGTTCGTGGTACTTTTAAAACAAATTATCATCGTCAAAATGATTCAAAGTCTCAAAATTTGTTTTAAGTACAATGTATATTATAACTTGCTTGCCAAATGTTAAATATCCCTTCACTGATTAAAAGCCTTGGTGTCCACCGGGTACACTGTTTTGAGAAAACAATAGATGCAAATTTCTTGCTTTTGTTCTTACGAATATGCTCAAACTGCTCGGAATTATCTAGAAACATAGCGCGATCATTATTAAAGGGATATATTCATAAAACTTTGTATTCTGTGTCATATGCCTTCAAAGTGTCAGTTATATACCCAGGTACACTCATTAAACCTTGGAAACAAATAATCAACATAATTAAAGTCTCAAACTCTGTGCTCAGGTAGACTGGACTCTTAAAAAGATATACAGTTAAACTTATTTTTACATTATGCCCCTTGCCCGAGTTATCACCCTCGAAGTTCATTCAGCAGGCCACACTATTTTCGAAATGTATGAATTGCTTCCTTTTTTCTTTATTTGGTTATGTAAATTTGTGATATGCAAAGACACTTTTTATCTTTCTGATTCTCTGCATACTATTTCAGGCCTGGGGAGCGCAGGGTGAAATGGAGCGATCTCTTTGGTGATCACAATCAGGTGATATAGCTATAGGCCTCCGTCGGTCAGATCTGACCATGGATGCACACGTTGTGTTGCACCTGGGAAGTGTATTTTCAGAAAGTGTGGTTGCCAAGGCACACTTCCTTTCCCTCATATCTTTTCCAGCGTACTCAGAGGAGAGACAGCGTCAATACGTCTGAGTAGGATAAATTTGTGGATTTTTTTCTCTAAATTATACCATGGTAAGAATTGAATTTTGCCATGGTGGCCGCATATATATGTAACCGCCTCGTCTCTCAGACAAATTATCCTGGTTACTGTGAAGCAATCTTGATTTTAGTAATATTCAGCGGAGAAATAATTTTAAAAGCGCTCTCTGTCTCTGAAATGGCATCATCTTTCATTTATTTCAACTGATATTGATACTTATTTTACTTTATAACAGGGTGATGGTTTCTACAAAGTATACTGAAATTATAAACCAAATTAACATGCAACAGGTACTCAGTCGTGCTTTCTGAAGTCCACAGGCGATTCAAACTCACTCTTACATTACCGTATGAAATTCTCTTTGTTCTATGATCAGCACAATGGTGTAAACAAGATCTGTGTCCAACTCAGTGATGTTGAAAATGTTGCATCTTATTCAAAAATCTAGTACATGTATGATCTTTTGTTTTCACCACAGATACATATACTAGGTTTCTAAATGACATGACACCAGGCGAGGAAAGATTAGCGGTTCACGCTTGAAATCGCATTAACGTCATCACTGCCTTATTACAATATATAGGCACTTGTTTTACACCTGGGAAGCTTGCGAGAAACTTTTCTGAAGAGAGAATTTGAGGGTAATTCAAATCTCCTGTCTTATCATAATACATGTAGTAATGGAATTATTCGTTAAGATATTAGAAGCTCTTTCTTACCTACTTACTTACTTACTTACTTAGGGCCCTTCCACTGGTTTGAGGATTGTTGAGGTGACAGATCTCCATTCATGTCGCTCTTCTGCTCTGTCTCGGATTGATTTAAGATCTTGAAGTGGTTTTTTTAGATTTTGCCCCACATGTCTGAAGTCACGGCTGAGTGTTGTGACGATAGATGTTCTTGGTCGTCCTCTTTTATTTATTCATTTATTCTTTATTTTTTGGTTGAGATAGTTAACTATTGCTTTGTTGCTCGGAGTATTTTCATCTTGTCTTAGAATGTGGTCGAAAAGTCGTAATCTGTTTTGCAGGATTGTGAGTGATAGCGGTATTTCTTTGATTTTACGGTATAGAAAAAATTATATTACTATGGGGGATTGGCATTGGAGTAAAACATACATTCATAAAATTGTTGATATAATATGACGTAAATATCAAAAATATACATAGAAAGTAGCCTTTTAAAAATAGATTATTGAACGTTTATGTAGTACAGAAAAAAGTTTGGATTTTGTTCATTGCGACAAAACAAAGAATTGCACTGCAAAGTAATGCACCTAAAATGGTGAGCAAAGGTTCCGATCTCCCTTTAATTTCTCATTCGGAAGATTGCCATTATGACTTTGCGATAGGACCATAGAATTTGACGAAGGAGAATCCGTACGAGCGGCTTCAATAAGATGAGTCAATCGCTATTAGTACGTTGGCTAAAAAGTAAGATCATTTGGGTCCACATGAGATCTCTCGCTAAACCAAAGGCGAAAAGAGCTTTTAGTTGCGTGAAAGCATTTTAGTTAAGTGCATATTTCAATGGGTAGGACATTGTGCCAAAAGCGGAAAGATGTGCCTACCGTTAATGTGACTAGTCATTAGAAAACCCTAACATTTAGGACTGGATTGTAAAATTTCAAGTAGCTCAACAGCATGTCATATATGGACAAGTTTTAGAACCACTACAATACAATAACAAGTCAGTCAAGTCAAAGGGATTTTCCAAAACACGTACCAATATGAGATCTAAATTTGGAATTGAAATTAAAGTAAATGAAAAAGTTCACACTGGAATTTATGATGTCACAGAAAATCACCATCTGTGCCATCATTAGGTACACGTATTGGAATGGCTGACCCATGTCGAATCTAGAATCACCCACCATTAATGCATTGCAGATTATTTTTGGGATGCACATGACAATTAAGATGATGCAAACAAGAAAAAATTGAATTACAGCCTGAAGTTCTTTTCCTGAAAGTTTCCCTGATGCGGTTTCAACCTTGCTAAAATGTGAATCCGCTGATTTTTGTTGACGAAAAGCAACCGATTGTTTCAACTTTGTGGCAATGATGCAAACGCAGATGACATCCAGTAATATCGAGGGCATTAATAAAACCGGATATAGAATTATAAGCCTTACAATATCTTTAACCTTCTCTCTTTCATTGGACATCCATAACATTAAGCGAGTTGTATTCGACACAGAGTCAAAGTTAGTTTTAATTCTCATGTGGGCGAAAATGGGCACATTTAGGATCCAAATAGAAAGGAATATAAATGAAAGAGCAAATAGACATCTTCGTCGCGTGAAGGTAGCTTTGAAATGTAAGGGCATGACAACACACATACATCTGACCACGGTTATAAACGTTACGATCAAAATAATGTTGGCACTCAGATTTAAGCTGACGTTTCCAAAGAAGAAGAATATGGCAAAGGGGTCAACCTTGAATTTAAAATCAAATATCTCTTCTAGAGTTAGACAGATAGAAGCCAGATACATGACAAGCGTTGTCACAACGAAACATAAATCTGTGATGGCGAGAAACAGCAATGACGCTGTAACGCCGTCTTTGACTCCCATGTTGATAAACGTCTTGATGCATAACGTGTTGGTACATATACCAAATGTTGTGATTCCAATCATGAGATAAGTCCAAATTTCAACGGCTTTTGCATACTGTTGGGGGCTCATTAAGGAAAACACTGGAAAGATGATATTATCTGTCGTAGCATTATGGAGAATGCAATTATGGCATACCGGTACGGTGAGATTCATGTTTGATAATTCCGCTGGTAGTTTCAAGAAATAATATAAGTGTATATCATTACACCCAGTATTAGAAAGAATTCTCAACGTTCAAATACTGTCAACTTTTGAAAGATGAAAAGCAAATGGTTGAATACTCTTGTAAATGAGATGTTTGATGCATTTCAAGTCCGTAAATCATCAAGTCACTGAAATAAAGTAATATCCAATAAAAATGACATGTACTAAAAGTAAATCAGAGAAAGTTACATGCAGCCTGTATGCAATCTGCAATGAACTTTATTTGGCATGTACTGGAGATAATAGCCAAACATCAACTGGATCAAAATGTTTAATTGTATCGTAAGTAGCGTAAATAACAGTTTACTATGAAGTTTTTGGCATATTCTGCACGCTATTTAAGATCAGAAAGTTTAAAAAGTTCCATTTCATATGTAGTATAAACTGCGATATATCATAGTATAGTTTTATCACAGAGTAGATAGTTACACACAGAGGCGGACTCCTTGATTTCACCGTGATTGGGTCGAGCATCCAGTAAACCATGACACGCCGTATCATCTTAGTCCGTCACAGTCTGTTTCCGTTCAATTTTACTATTAGCGCATTGCTTTTACCTAGATCTATGGGTGATCACTCTTCGGGGTGATTCAGATATCACTTTCATGTTCTCCACGGTAAGAAAGATACTCTGCCTTCCTTCACCAGCTACTCTATCTAGGGCAACGAGGAACATCAATTTAAGGCCAAGTATGTGCAAGCAAATTCTCAAAATGTTTAATATAAAAGTTGCATGTATGTCCGACTAGGAAAATATTTGAGCTGTCGCAATAGATGAGATGGCAATGAGGAAATCACTTAGCTATGATTCACTGAATGACGAATTTGAAGGAGTCGAGGATTTCGGCTCGATTGGAAGAACCCAATTATGCGCCACCAAAGCTCTGGTTGTGATGGTAAGAGGACTTGCATTCACATGGAAGCAACCGCTCGCATACTACCAATAAAAGCTTATTTCCTTCAAACGGTTTTGAAAGACATCATCATCAGAAATAGAGAGTTGGGCTTGATTCTTAAAGTGTTGATCTGGGATCAATTCACCAACAATCAAGCGATAGTTACCAAATTAGGGATAAAAAGGGACAAGCCATTAAAGAGGATCGTTGCGACATAGATATACATGGGGTACAAATTTCATCCTTCTCCTCCGAAACCACTGAATGGGCAGCTTTGGGATTTTCACATATTGAACTGTCATTATATATGTCACAAATCTGGTCGGATAAAATTTTAAAAAATAAAAATTGATGTAAAATATGACATCTTTGAAGAAATTTACTGCTTCTGATCGTTTTATGGCAGTTCAAATGTTCCGATTTACGGCAGTTCATAGTTCATCTTGAATACACCGGCCTTCAGCTGCTGGATCTAGACTAGAAATTATATCTAAAATAGAGGAAAACATAGTGAGAATACTTTCACAATATCTGGTTCTATTTATTTCTTGGGCTAGATTATAGACAATATACAAAGTCTATGGTCTACCTAGAAACATTAGATCTAAATCCGAACCATAAAAACAGAATCTGCCCATCAAAATTCTAACGAGATCTAATCTAAGATCTAGATCTAGATCTAGATCTATCATCACTGGATCAAGAAGTTAATTTGTTTGATAGGATAATTTATAATAGATTTAGAGACAGATTCATTCTCATAATTTTAATCCTGATCTAAAACTAGATAATTGGAAACCAAGGATGTCTTCCAAACTCGACAATAAAGTCCAAGATCTTGCCTGCATGATTCATCATCAAAAGGTCTCTCTATTTTGACTAAGCGAAACACAGCATAGCCGCAGGCCTGGTGGTCCAATTCATAGGGCGTAGGTTTAACGTTGCGTTCTATTATCTTTGGAGCTACCATGCGGCGAGCTTTGGGTTCAAAGCCCATCCTGGTAGGTTGGTTTTTTTTTCCATTTTATGCTGACTACCTTTTTTTCTTTTTATTGTGATCAGTTGTTGTTGTTTTCTTTTCTTTTTTTTCTTCTTTTCTTTAACTTTGTTAATTCATTTTTTATTTTGTGTGTGTGTGTATGTGTGTGTGTGTGTGTGTGTGTGTGTGTGTGTTTGTGTCTAACTATCTAGATCCGGCGAAAGTAGAGTCGTTATGGAAAGCAATATGGCAAAACTACCACCCGAAAACCTTGCATTAAAAAAATAGATCTAAGTCTCCGCTCAATAATTTCTCTTATTCTAGATCTAGATTTAAATCAAGCATTGAGCTATAGTGGAGCGGACAGCTAGCAATATCTTATTCTTAGTAATAGTATTCATCTGAGGTATGGATCGTTTGTCTCATCACTTATCATTGGTAAATACTAATGCATTCACGTGCTCTTTTTCCCCGAGCGAAGCCGGTACCAAGCTAGTTTTCTTATCAACGGAAGCTATTTGTTACGTTTGACCCCCATTAGTTGATGAAAAGCATCAGAAATAATCTTGAAAGGAGTGAATTTGCATTGGACGGCATAGAACTATTTCATGGAACTATTTCTCTACGAGAAGGATTCAAGGTTTCCAATCCGAATGGTGCCAAAACTAATCAGGAAGCACATCACAATGCCACGATTCGCAAATCTAAGCGTTAAACTTGTAGTGCAAGTTGTTGTATAATCCATGTGCCACCTATCTTTAGTTAGAGCTAGCTTTCCCTTTAACTTCTTCACGAGACTAAATGTCCAGCTAATTACCGACTACCCCATCCGGTCCATCCCATCTTCCCTGTAAATCAAAGTATCCTATTACTAGTATTACACCGCCCTATATTGTGAGTATCTTCCCTAGGTATCGAATCTCATCCATCGCTTTGTCACCTATTGCGGCACTCCTTTACCCAGTTACCAACCATTCATTTCATTTCTTAGTTAATTAGAGTCTAGAATTCAGATAAAGTAGACGTATCTTGTTAGAGCTAGCATTTTATATTCAAAATTGTTAGAATTACTATATCACCAAACATTGATTTGAAATTGTTAGTTTTATTAAATTGTGATTTACTTTATTTTAATAAACATCAAGCCAAGCGAGTTACCCCATAGTTTGTTTCATTTATAATCGCGTACCTCTCACATTCCTTACAAAGTCCTCAGTCACTCAGTTGCGGCAGGAATTACCAACAAGGTCCACTACGGCGTTGTTCCACTAGAAGCGATGGCAACTGCACAGTTAGTGTTCAGCCGTTTTAATTCAAAACGCAGCGTATTAAGTCTCTTTATACTCACTAATATTCTGTGTTTTGGATTAAAACGGCAGGGTTTATAAAGGCATTTAACAAGCTTTTTACCTGTTGTGACTGTTCGTCTCGCAATGGCAAGACTCCTATGATGTCCCATGCAATATCCTCATCATTATCATCAACAGAACACGTGGCCTTTCTGATAGAGAAACTGAAGTAGCTTGACGGCATTAAACCTCTCAATAAGAGCGGAAGACTGCCATACATTGAGGGATATAAGTTGACGATTGCTTGTCGCTTGAATCTCTGGGATGATCTCTCAAACAACTGCAATATGTTAATATTCCTTTTAACAAACCGACTGAATCAGAACTGCTTAGAGAACAGGTTATCGGTAGTTCGAAGGTAAAAGCGGATATCGTGTCTAACCAGATTGTTGGGAGATCCGGTCCGCACTAACCCAGATCATGGTCGATGCATTTCTCCTTCCTCTAGCAAAGGAACATTTCTCTTTAAGCTTGATAAAATCACAGCAAAGGGAGCCACCCACACGGCCAGGACCCGTCTTCATCATGCTGTTCAAAGGCTCATCCGACCAATTGTTCAAAATTGTGCAAATTCGTCTGTACTAGGAGTTCCAGAAAAACACATTGTCACCTACATTTCGGATTATGTGGCTAAGAAACTTATAGCAAATGTCTGTGGATTGCGCAAGGCGGATCTCATCCAGGAAAGCTGCTTGTTAGACTCTTCTTTTTACTGCTCAGTGAAACAGTATCATGACTTAAAGGAGGGCGGACTAACGATGCCATCACCTGTTCTGCAACATTGCCTCCATGTTGCCGAAAACGCATTTCGCGATGGAATCAACTCCCTGCGCATTGCTACTGGCATAAGGTTCAGACTGGTTAATAAAATGATCGAGGTCACAATGGACTTTCCACTTGACTGCAGGAGTGGAATTAACTGCTCAGCAAAGTTTCTTTCATTGAGTCTCTACACCACCATCAGTCTGCATCATTTTTTGATAATAAAAAAAAAGGTTGGGCGGGGAAAAGGGGGGGGGGGGGAGAAATGCTCTAATGGTTGGCATAATATGTATAGATAATAAAGGTAAATCCAATTCTACCCTTTTCGTTTATATATATACAAGCTGGGTACCCGGCTTTGCACGTGGAAAAAGAGTACTTGGATGCATTAGTTAAGAATACGCTATTGCTGACCGCTCCGCTAAAGCTTAATGCTTGATATAAATCTAGATCTAGAATAAGAGTGGAGAGTTAGATCTCTTTTCTTTAAAAGGCATACGGATTCGCGTTGTAGTTTTGCTATATTATTGCTTTCAATGCCGACTCTACTTTCGCCAGATCTAAATAGATCTAGCTACCCTTTCACT
>JASKDV010190802.1:0-11606 GCA_032466395.1 Aegires albopunctatus
GGGTCCTCTTCTTCATTTTTTTTTTCCTTTTTAAATGAAGATTATCTCTCTTTCTTTAACATGAAAACTTTGTGATGTCATGAACAACCCTCCTCTTCGACACAAGTTATAAACACAGTTTTTCTGATACCCATTGTGCACTTGTGTTTGATTTAATCCAACAACTAAATGACAAGTGCATCTCTGTTAGTGAAATCGTTGGTAATTTGTCAAGGAAGAGTACCAGATAGTTTCAATCAATGTACACTTTTCAAAAGACTTTACTTTCATACATTCTTAATTATACACATGGATTGATGTTTGAGCGGTTATAATTAAATAGCGGTAATAGAATATATGTTGAAATGATTAGAACCATTCACACATAATTTGTTTTAGTAACGACAACAACAATAAAGATAGAAAACGACGACAATTTTCATTGACGCCTTTTTGTTGGAAATAATTTGGCATTTATAATATATATGTATATATATATATTTATTTATTATTATATATATATATGTATATATATATATATAATATTATATATCTTTATATATTATAGTTTTGATTTAAAGGTTTTTAATAATAGGAAAAACATTATTTGAGCACATGGACATTTTCCATTTTTTAATATATGTGTGGGGTTTTTTTTTTATTTACTTCTTTATTATTGTGTATATAACTACAAAATAAAGTCGTTATATGCCACTAGTGTTTGATTTATCATGATGAGGTTACAATGTTAATTAATTTTGGTTTCCTATTTTTAGATCAAATTAGATTAATGCATTTTTACAACTTAACACCTCAACTTTTCTTTTATCATTCAGATGTCGTCAGTTTAAATGACATTCTGTCACGTCATCGCTCTTTTGTCGTTTGAAATTCGAGTCATAAATCACATAATCGATGGTTTAACAAATAATGAAATAGTGATTAATTAGTTTCGGCACCTAAATAGTTATTCTATCAAAGGTTACTAACGTCTTGCGCGGTATAACGGTCGTATCTTCATCTCGGACGCCCGAAGTTGCTCGCGCTTCCAACTGTTCCAGGCTAGACCCTTCCACTGCACGTCACTGGAGTTCTGGTAAGGTCCGTTGAGCAGGGCTACCCAGCATTTGTCGAACCACCAGCCGGCCTCCCACTCGTCGGCACAATTAGCTTCCCGGCGGTTGTCGTGGTCCCTGTCAACGGTAGAGAATTTGATGTTGTTGTGTCTGTGAAGAGCGTCATGGGCACTACCTCCAAAGCCAGATATTTGCAGACGGTATTCGTCTCTTTCACCTGGATGAAGATTCAATGGCTTATTGTTAAGTTGTTATCTTGGCATATTATTCAAAAGGGGGCAATAAGATCTCGATGCAATTCATGCAAGCGATAATTACAAAAATTAATTCTAAATTATTATTAGATATCATACTTGATTAAGCCTGCAAGCTCTGCAGGTTTTCCAGGTTGTATGCCCAGTGTGGCAAGACGGTTCTTCAAGATGATCTTATCAAAATGCAGTTGTATTGAACATATTCAATTATGGTATGGCATTAAAATACCTGAGATAACCGATCATGGCTGACTGCTCTATATAAACAAACTAACATCCATGAGTGTTGATCTAAATAACAGTTTACACTTTTGTGAAAATGAGACATCAACGAGTCCCTTCATTAGATCATCTGTTGCCTTAAAATAACTAATTGTGATCTAGAGGCAAGAAATGTTATTAAAGAGCAAACCAATCTCAGTTTTCATTTCCAAAGACATTAAATCTTTTGCATAAGGCTGGTTTCATAAAGTATCCAATTAAAATATGGTAAGCTTTTACTACTGGTTTGCATCACTTGCTAAACATTTACCTAACTATTAGAAAGTGGGAGATAACTGCCCAATAACCATCTTCATCAATTAGCAGGCATCATTACGACATAATGTGTGTGAATCACGAGCGAAGTAAGAGTACATAGAAGTGGGATAGGAATAAAGATATCACAGGGAAATCGTCAGTATTGATTTTAAGCTGAGGTGCATAATTCAGTTAATTAAGCAAAATACAAGTAGTTACCCTCTATCTTAAAGTTGGAGTAGAGAGCATACACGCGGTTGCCAGAGAAATCCCACAGATCTACTCGAAGTTGATATCGGTCTTGATTAGTTAAAAGGAAAATGTTGTCATTTCCCAACCAATGTTCACCACTTACGTCACCAAATCCATCTCTGTACTCATTCCATTTGCGTCTGTGAAAAAGAGAACGAAATTGTGTTGAGAAATTAGCAATAGATACATCTTATTTTTTTTAAATCTTTTCATTGTACAATATTCTTATGCGAAGGATTTAGATAACATTGTAATTGATATTTCAGTGCTTATTTGATAAAACACTACTATAAAGCAATCTGGAAATTTTGATATTCGTGCTACATTAAAAAGATCTCCCAACCTCGCACAATGTCTGGAGTGAGTTTTCTAATAAAGGACGAAATTAGCAAGAAGACATACAATTTTGGTTTTTGTCAAGGATAGTTATATGTGTGTATATTTGTGTTTGTGTGTGTGTGTGTGTGTGTGTGTGTGTGTGCGCGCGCGCGCGCGCGTGCGCGTGCGTATATGCGTATGTATGTTCGTGTGGATGTTAAATGACATTCATGATGATATATCTCTTATGCCTTCGCTCGACTGCCTTGTGTTTCTGGACTATTATCTGCTTTCGCCTCTACGTGGTCGGCATTTTTTTGTCTCTTATGTCTTATGTCTCCTCGTTTCTCTCTTTCTCTTGTCTTCTCGCCATTTGTCTTAAGACTCCTTTTCGCCTTTCTCTTGTCTCCATATTGTCTGCCTTTTGTCTCCTCCTCGTCTGTCTTCAGTCCACAAGTTGTCTATCATATTCCCCTTCGTCGCCAGTCTTTTTTCTCTTAGTTGTCATTAATTTTCCATTTTGTTACAGTCTGCTTCTCGCTAAATTGCCTACCTCTTGTCTCTTCATTGCCTTCTTTTTCGACTCCTCGTCGGGTTGTTGTTTTTTGTTGTTTTTTTGTCATCCTTTTGACTGCCTTTGCATCCGTTTACATGTATTTATTCGTTTCCCCATCGGCTATCGTTTGTCTCCTCACTGTCTGTCTTTCGTCCCCGAGTCATCTGTCTATTGTCTCTTTATGATCTGTCTTGCCCTTAGACTGTGTTTAGTCAGTCTGCTGTCTCCTCACTGGCTATCTTTGGTCTCCTAGTCAGGTCTCCCTTTTCCTTTTCGGTCATCTTTTGTCTTCCCACTGTCTTTCGCCTCTGCGTCGTCTTTTCTTTTTCTTCTTCTTTTTTTTTTTTTTTAAAGTCTCCACGCTGTGAGTGCTTCTTTCGCCTACACGTCTCTGAATGTTTCATAATATAATATTACTGTGCATTATGTGCTCTAATTGTTAGGAGGTAATTGAAGTTAGTGAGACTGGCCTATGGTTTTCAGCTTTAGATTTATCTCTTTTTTAAAAAAATGGAACTATACTAGCATTTTTCCAATCTATTGGTACTTTTCCTTGGTTAATTGAATCTTGAAAAAGGAGAGTGTATAAGTCTAAAATTCCAGATGCACACTTCTTTAATAGTCTACCTGGTATACCATCTGGACCTGTTGCCTTAGGTTCATTGATAGTAAGTAATAGCTTTAATATCCCATCTATACTATTTATTTCACTAAAAGTACTTTTTGGTCTTTCACAATTTATTTTGGGTTCGGGGTTTGAGAAAACTGTTGAACTGTTGCCTATTTAGCAAACTAGTTTTATATTTTTGGATCTTTGAATATGTTTTTATCTGTTAGATCTGAAATGCCCACCTGTTCTTGTCTTTTACTTTTGATATAATAATGTCCATAGTTTTTGGGGGTTTTTTTATCTTCGTTATCTTCTCAAAACATATTTTTAATGTATTCCGCATTAGCTAATCACAATTCTTTTTGACTTATCCTGTTGATTTCTTTATATTTTTTCTTTACTTTGTCTGAGATACAAGATTTTATTTCTACTATCTTATCTTATCTTTTGTCTCCGTAATGTCTGTCTTTCGCCCCCCACTAGGTCCGTCTTTCGTTTCCACATCGTCTTTCTTTTCCCTCAGCGAATATCATCAAAAACTTGGTTTTATTATATACTCAATCATACGTCACTTCAATTTATTATTATTGACTTTTGCTGTTTTGAATATTAATGAGAAACATTGCATAAAAGAAATACAAATTTTGGTCAACAGTGTAGGTATATATTTATATTGATCATGAAAATCAAACGTATTATTATGGAAAATATGGCTCATGTCTTTGACCCCGTATTATAGATAGGTTATTTGGTCCCTAACCAAGCGAAAGAAAATGCATGTCTAGTGTGAAAAAGGCAGGAAAATCCAAACCCAGAAGTTTGGTGAAAATAGTCGTACTTAATAACAACCAAGCGATGTACCTGAAATTTACGGTACCATCCCTTCTTCGTTGAATCAGAAGCCAACCACCCTTGGGCGAGTCCATATCACAGTAGACGGGGATGGGACAAGCAGCGTACAGTGGTTTTATGTAGTAAACGTCACTTCGATGATGACCCGCATTGTAAACGGCAGCACAATCTGAAGGATTACAACGACAATCATTTATTTTCATGAACAACTTATGATTTTGAATGAAAGAATATTAGAATAAAAATATTATGAATTGTGATCCTATTTCAGAAAATGACAAATGTCGTCTACGAGTCTACAAGAAGAAAACCTCTGCAGTTAATCCTTTCTTTAAAACAATAATAGCGAAAGGGAGTTTTTTTGTGTTCCTTTGGCTCAATTAAATGTTTGCTTACCCACACAGATTAACTAGCAGCAGATCTAAACGTTTACAACTGGATTTGGTGGATTGATATAAGGGTAACTTGGGTTGTGTCTGAAATCAAGGTGGGTTGTTGTTTTGTTTGTTTTTTCTTTATTATCTCAGATATGCTTCTCTGAGTATTGAAAGCCAAAAAGACGCACCTTTTTGGGTTTTTTTTTTTTTTTTTTTTTTTAGGACAGTTGACTTGGATGAAGTCGACATGATTAAAAAATTCCTTTTATTAAATAACAATACCTAAATAACATTGATACAACTGTAAAAATCCGATCCTAACCCCCAGTATATCCCAAACAATGAGAAGCGGCCATTCTAATCACTTCTAGATTGCTGACTAAAGAACGTTGGGGTATGTTTTCTAAATTCTAAGCAACCATGCTGTAGGGCCAAATCGCTTACTTGTAAAACATCTTCATACAAATACCCCTGCCTTTCATGACAATCCAATTGCACGCTTCGCACGGAAAGATTTAAATGAAGGGATACATTGTTATGATTTATTAATTGAACAATTAGCCAAAGTGATGAACCAGGGATGGGTGATAATAGTATGAGACATGAATGCAAGAACTGGATTAACAGACAGGAACATTGGAGCAGAAGTAGATGGTGGGGAGCATAGCGACTGGGGGGTAAGAAAAAAAAGTAATAGAAGAAAACAGAAATGAATATAGGATAAGAGATGAGGAAATAATACAGATCTGTGAAACCTTTATTATCCTAAATGGAAGATCGGGCGAGGATAGCATTAGCAATATAGGTGCGATGACATTCTGCGGTCACCGAGGGGAAAGCACGATTGACTACATGTATATATGTATTATGTGACATGTTATTACTTGGTATTGTAAAAAATGTCAAAATGCATGATGTAAACGAATGGTCTGACCACAAGATGTTGTCGTTCGATATAAAAATGGATGAAGTAAATGAAACGATCAACAATGTCGAAGAAGGGCAGAAAAATGGTTATGGGTCAAATTGGATAAACATAGAAAGCATGATTATGAGTTGCACTTGAATAGTCAAGAATCTAGGGTGAAAGTCGACCAATTGGTGGAGGAAAGTGCTAGGTGTTCAAATGAAGAAGACTTAGAGATAATAATGATAGAGTGGGGGTGGGAGAAGATGCGGGGCATATAAAAAGTGAGATGAGGAAACGAAAAAAAAACCCCCAGAATCAGGCAGTGACAAAATATTACAACTCATGGCACAAAGAAACATGTTGGAGACAAAGAAAGGTATTTAGGAATGATATGAAGAAATACAATAGAGACGGAACGGATGAGCAAAGGGCGAAAATGTGTCTAGAGAGATATAGGTGCAGGAGATTATGCAGGGAAGAAAGAAGGGAGTTTAACAGAAATAGAGCTAAATTTCTGGCAGAATTAAGTAAACGAGATCCCAAATCATTTTGGAAAGAGATAAATATAAATAAAAAGAAAGCGAATGAGTTTTTCGAGTATTTCAAAGATCTGGTAGAAAGAAATATTGGGATGAAGTTACTTTACAACAAACAACAGATAGGTCCACAGAAGGAATGTTAGACGCACCAATACCATTAAAGTAATTAGAGGAGAACATTAAAGCCCTGAAACAGGAAAGGGCACGATTAATTTTAAATGAATTCATTATGAATACAACATAAAACATAAAATTAGTAATTTTAAAGATTTTTAAGAAAATCGTGGAATTGGAGTGTTTTCTAGAAGCTTGGGGAGTAGTAGAAATTGTTCCAACATATTATTATAAAGGGGAGAGAAAGACAACGAAAGTAACTACAGGGGCATTACAAACCTAAGTTGTATTGGCAAACTCTTTACAAAAATATTAAACAAAAAGTTATATGATTGGGCAGAAATAAATGGTAAACTTAATGAGGAGCAATTTGGTTTCAGAAAAGGAAGAAGTACGGTCGACTGTATATTTGTCCTGTATAGTATTAAAGAGATGTTTTTAGCCCGGAAAAGAAAGTTATATTGTGTTTTTGTAGACTACGAGAAAGTATATATTAACAGAGTAGCCTTATTTAGCAAACTTATAGCAATGGGAATCAGTTCCAAGTGCATCCACATCTTCTAAGATCTCTATTCAAATGTAAAATTAACTATAAAAGAAAAGGTGGGTAAAGTGAAGGGGTTATTTTTGCTTGTAAAACAGGACTACTATTATTACTACAGGGGGAAAGCACTTCGCCCCTTTTGTTCTCATTGTACATCAACAAACTAGAAAGTACGATGCCAGAAACAGCAGGAAATAAAGATAGAAGATATAGTATTAAAACTGTTGATGTTTGCGGACGACATGACAATTTTAAGCGAGACATGGAAGGTCTACAGGGAGGTTTAGATAGCTTGGAAAAGTACTGCAAAAAATGGGATATACATAGTTGTAAATTTAGAGAAAACGAAAGTAGTAGTCTTCAAGAGATGGGAAGAAAGGAGCAAATTATAAAAGTGGACTTATGGGGGAAACGAAATAGAGGTGGTAACATCAATTAAATATCTGGGAACAAGAATAGGGGCCACGGGTTCATTTGCAATTAATACACAAGACATATTAATATCTGCTAGAAAAGCACTTTTTGCACTGAAAAAACGTATACATGTACGCTACGTGTCTGAGGTGTGGGGCCTCAGCAGAGCGGACCCAATAGAAAGATTCCATTTAGCATTTTTAAAGATGTTGTTGGGCGTAAAAGCTAGTACCGGTACTCCAAATTATTTTGTATATGGGGAATAGGGTGTGTATCCAATGTTGTTGGAAAGACAAATTCGCGTGTTAAATTACTGAGCAAAGATTGTCCAAGGTAAATGCAGTTTGTTGGTACAAAGGATTTATTTAGAAATGTTTAAACTAGAGGAATCACATTCAGCAGTAGTAACGCGGGTTAGCTTTGTCAAGAAGCTTTTGGGGGGGTAGTGGTCTAGGCTAGGGCATTTTTTGGTATACCGAGAAGTTATGAACGAAAGGCAATTTAGCAAAGTGGTAAGACAACGGCTTCAAGATATGTATTTACAGGAATGGTGGGGCGCAAGTAGAAGAGACATCAGAGAATAGGTTGTTCAAGCATATAAAAACAGACTTTGGATTCGAAAAGTGTGTATGTAGATAATAGATCATTAAGAGTGTCGATCTCTATGGCAAGGCTTAGCTGACATATATTCATGATGGAATGAGTAAGATGAGAGAAAAGAGTAATGGATGTGTGCGATTGTAAATATACAATGTAATGTTGTCGAAGATGAATTTCATTGTTTGTGTGTTTGTCCGAGGTACAAGAATGAAATAAAGGAGTTATTACCAACAGCAAATAATAGAACCCTTTTTTATAACGTTTTAAATACGCAGAATGAAAAAGAATTTCATCGACAGCAGGCTGAACACCGCATTTCCGAAAGCGAAAGAAGTGCAGGGAATTCCCGATATGATAGGTTGAGAATAGAATAGTTTGTTTAGTGATGTCAATGGAGCTATAAATAGGATCTAGATCTATTGATGGGGGAGGTGTAAAGCGTACTTGTTAAGACATTATTTTTATGAACGCTTCGGGGAGGTGTTGTTATTCGATTTCAATTTTTTAAAAAGCTTGTTTTAATTAATTAAGAGTAAAAACACATTGATTTTGGGAAATAACACTAATTCACGCATATACCAATCCACCAAATAAAGTTCCATATTTTTTAGATCTGCCAGTCTATCTCTGCGCTTTGGTAAAAATATGATTGAGCAATATTTATTTAAGAATAGATTGTTATTGATTTTCTTTTTGCATATTTATCTGTCCATCTATTTTTCGAGTGTGTGTGTGTGTGTGTGTGTGTGTGTGTGTGTGTGTGTGTGTGTGTGTGTGTGTGTGTGTTTGCATAGTCAATTGGCAATGTCATTAACATGTTGTTGGTTGTTACATTGTTAGTGCATTTGAAGGGAAAATGATATATATATAAAGTCGTCAAAAATCTCTCAAGATCGCAAGAATAAAAAGAGCTTTGTCGACACATTGATCAAACCTTGTATCTTTTACGCCAAGCCAATGTGGGAGGCAACTAAGTTGCCCAATAATTTGTTCACTTTCAACAGGAAAGGCATATTCTTCAGTAGTCTTCTTTCTGCAGGAAATGGCAAGCCTTGGTGTATTGGCTTACGAATGGTCAATTGAACAATTTTTTTTATAAAGCAAGTTTTGCCAAGGTTAGCATGTTGTCTCTAATTTTGGGCAAGGATTTAGAGTTCGAGTCGCTGCTATTTCACAGGGCTCTTCGGGGGCTATCGAGAGGTTTATACGAACTCCTTTATTTAATGGGATGATTGGGAAGAGACACAATTTTCCCGGCCCATGACTTCATTCATATCGCTTGGATTTCAACTGAAGTTGGCTTGTACATTTTAAAACTTATGGATGGTCTCAATAGGATCCTCAATCGACGCAAATTGTGCGTTTGTCATTAAACTAGGACTTTGGCTTCCCAACCTTGACGCATCTCTAAAGAACTAACAGATTTAATTAGAGGGCGAGTTCATAGCCAAAGTAGTAGTAGAGACAACCCCCAACCTTTGAAATCTTAATGGGGACTTCGAGCGGTTCACGCCAAACCTAGACATCAACGGACGCCCATATTGGCAGATGACGTGGACTCTTTTTCATGTCAACGAAGAGATCAGAGCTGGAATAAAATCATGTCCCCAACCAATTCTTGGCGAAATACACAGGACTCGACAGCGCATTCTGTGGGCAATTAAATGGAGGCGGTGGAGTGGGGCATTCTTTTCAGTGACAAATCATATTATCGCTACAAGGAAGTGATGGTCTATCTCGCACATTATGCATTGTTGATTGAAGAATGAAACCTTCCACAAATCCGAATCCAATCCAATGCATCATAATGCATGGACAGTATATAACTTATTTTATAAGCGGCAATCACAGCTCGAGGCAGGCGCACTCGTAAAAATCTTAACCTGCATTTTGATAGAGATGGGCTTGGTTTTGTTTTTGTTTTGTTTTGTTTTTTCACTTTATTGTATTTCATTTAAATATCACGTTCTTTAGTTGCTCATGTGAGATCGTTATCAAACATGTTTACCGTTGTTTTTCAAACATTTTGATATCGAGAAAGGTATGAAAAATTGATGTATACTTTCTTTTTTTCCGCGAGTATTCTACGAAATACATTGTAATACATGAATAAATAAATACATAAATAAATATACGTAAATAAATACACATCCTTCCCGTGTATATAATAATATATATATTAATGGTTGTTCATTCATTCGTTTTTATTTAAACTTGCTCTTGTTTTGGGGCTAGGAAGGAGGCTACAGAAGGCTTGTCGATGAGACGTTGGGGGTAGGGATGGGGGGGGGGGGGGGGGGTCGTGAAATCTGGTGAATGTCGTAAAGGGGGCCGTGGGCAAAAAAGTTTAAGAACCCCTGTTATAGAACCATAATCATAGGCCCCATGATTGCCATATTTCTGTTAAATGATCCATGTATAACACAAAATTGTATTTTCCGTTGGCTACAATATTCCCCAAGAATTGTCGGGTTATCAACTACTAAACTGAAATGATAATATACTTGGTCCATTTTTGGGGGAAAAAATCCTACTTTTATTTTTATATCTTTCAAGACCATACTTGCTTGTTTGTAAGCTTCATATAATGCAAATTCCATTGCTTCTCATTCAGCGCTTCCGTTTCTGGTTCAGCCATCCCTCAAAAATTTCGAAGCTTTGTTTCGATTTAGACACCCGGTGAACTCCTTCAGGATGGTATTATATTAGACCAATCTTGTATTAATTCCAATGTTTTATGGGGAAAATTAGCCGCATGATAACAATCCGTTCTGGTCAATGATAAACGGTATAGTGATACCTGCACCATCTCTGCTTCTGTAAGTGTTGCAAAGACAACTGGCTTTACTTTTGGGGAGATTTATGTCTTGCATAATGCTTCCCATTTCCAGCCTGACTGGATCTAATGTTTTATCTACAGCTGGTATTAATATTGTTACCAAAGGTATTTCAGAATGAAGGACCTGTCATGAATTCTCAGGTTTCTGTCGATCTTATTTCAAAGGCGACGGGTTTTTTTCTGCGTTGAGCCTTGCAGCTTTTTCAGATTATGCCACCCAAGCCACCGGCGTACGCCCATTTCGTCTATACATGGACGACATCCGATATCCGACTTCTCAACGCTAATATGTTTAAAAATAGCGTCAGTTAACGTTTCAAGTGCTTTCTTTTTTAAACCTGGACCACTTTTTCTCATTTCCTAGTCGTTTTGCCTTTCTGCCACTTGTGATGAAAAGGAATGTGTGTTGTAAAGAGAGAACCAACAGAAGTTAAAATAATAGTGTGTGTAAGAGAAGCATACATGACGTCCGTCAAAAGAAGAGGCTGGTGTACTAGAAGGTCATGGCATGGCCAACCTGTCTACGGAAGTGATGATTTGGAAAGTAATACTAAAATAAAAAGTTTGTTTGAAGCTCAAGTTCCATCAAAACCAACATTTACTTTTTGTCATTCCTTTCTTGAAAAGAAGGAGCCAGCTGCTTGCGTCAGCATTTATACTGGCTGTAACAAATCATCAACAAACATTGGTGGCTTTTCAATGTGCATGTTATCATTACTGTGTATTTATAGGATTCATGCATGCCATAGTGAAACGCCTTTGTTTTCATCTGCTGTTTTGTGCGTCACCTGTCATTAATTCATTCTCTCTCTCTCTCTCTCTCTCTCTCTCTCTCTCTCTCTCTCTCTCTCTC
>JASKDV010190813.1:0-11606 GCA_032466395.1 Aegires albopunctatus
GAGAGAGAGTGAGAGAGAGAGAGAGATACAGAGAGAGAGAGAGAGAGAGAGAGAGAGAGAGAGAGAGAGAGAGAGAGAGAAAGAGAAAGAGAAAAAGAGAGAAAGAGAGGTTTATCTTGACAATATAATATATGCATTGACCTTTTGGTGATTTTGACTTGAAATTTTAATGTTCTCTTGAGTAAAAAGAGGACTACAATATTTACGTCATATTCGAGTGAGATTAGAAATTTTTTCGGTTTCAGAAAGAGATAAGACAGTAATTTAGTTACCAGACGACATATCATGATTAAGGGAGATACAGAAATTATTGCTTTTAAATGCCCCGAAAATACGTATTCAAAGACATACTTTTTAAAAAACCAAATGTTTTCAAGGATATTATTTATTACAATACATTATGACATGAGATGATTATCTAAACCATTGTGCATAATGAAAAATGCCATGTGCATTTATAATACACTCATACATGTATAAACATTTTCATTCATCAAACCGTACATTTCCTCATTAATATGAAGCTTTATGTCAATGGCTATTATATAATTATTGAAAGATTGTGATTTTTTTTCTATTTTAAAGTGAAGATTATTCCAGATTTTATCAGTCCTAAAGACGAATACGTATTTTTTCTATTTTTCAAAATTGGCATTTTCATGATTTTCAAACGATGTAATCATCGATATAGTGTCTGTGTGTGTGTGTGTATGTGTGTGTGTATGTGTGTGTGTGTGTGTGTGTGTGTGTGTGTGTGTACACCGGTTGTTGAAGGAAGATGATGGATAGCATTATTTTGATCCAAACCAAGTCAAGCACAACGATAGTTTAATTATGTGTAAATTTATTTTCCTCTTCATGCTTAAACGTAATGTTTAATTTGTAGCCTGTGAAATCCTACATGAGAAAATGGACAATGCCCAAAAGCTTTCGTGGGTGGGAAGCTATTGTTAATTTTGTTTATGTGTGTAATATTATATTACGTGTGCATGCGTGTGTGTGTGTGTGTGACTTGTGTGTATGTGAAAGTGACATGCATAATAATATACACATATACATTAAAATTTAGATACGACCAGCAAAATTAGTCTGTTAAATTATCTCAATGCCATATTATGACAAGTTCGTATCTCTCTAAACATGCCTTTACTTCTTTTGTGTTGTTCCTTACCTTACAAAAGTCAGTTTGGAAATGTTTGCTCAACTTAAATCACTTTTCTTTATACCCCAAAGGCTTCTGAACATATTGGTCTAGATCTAGGTCTAGATCTATTTCTTAATTTACACAAAAATGAAATATTTTCCCCAGTCATAGACTAAGGCATTTAAAAAGTTGCTTTTATTATAACTGTGTAAACTTAGCGATCACCTCTAAAGCCACGCTTTTCGATCTGTTTCGCAAAGAATATTTATTTACTTTCTCTTGTGGTCAAAACTATCCGATTTCACTATTGCTGGGATGGGCATTATTATTTAAAACGATTTGAATGTCATAAGTTGAATATGCGAGTATTAATGTGCAGTGACGTATTAATAGACAATGCCATTCGCTCCCCTCCCCTCCCCAAATACACACACACACATAGACACACACTCACGCGCATCCTTTATCGCGCTCAATACACTTTACCGGGTTTCTCTGACAGGCCATTACATTCCCAATTCCTTCTCAACCCCCTAAGGGGCATAGAGAGGCGTGACACGATGAAAGTGGCTTCTCGCTAGCATACTGACAAGATCTTACTCTACCTTTGGTCAAATACCAATTATTCACGCATCTTTCCTAAGAACTCAACATCGCGCCCTATCGGAATTCGAACCTGGGACCTTTCGATCACCAGCTGAGATGTCTGCCACTAAACTACGATGCCATACGATTAGGGGTTAAATGGTTACATGTAAATGCTCTTTACAATATCTTTGTATATTCGTGTGGGTTTGCACGTGTATGTAAAAGACTAGATGTGTTATAAAAGGCTATGATAAAGAAGACAAGGATGGCCTCAAAGCCTCAAACCGGTTTGTCTCGTTTAGTTTTCAGTCAGTGTTAAAAATAATTCATCGCAATGTGTTTATGCCTTCAACCTTATAGAGAAAGGATATTAAGGTATTCTTGTTATTGTTAAGGAAATGGAGATGTCTCTCTCTCTCTCTCTCTCTCTCTCTCTCTCTCTCTCTCTCTCTCTCTCTCTCTCTCTCTCTCTCTCTCTCTCTTACAGGGATATAACGGAAGCTCTGACGTTAATACCTGTACTCAATATAATTGGGTTCGTCAGCGGAAGACATAAGATTAAGGAATAATGTTATCCCTGGAGGGTTGTTCCCCCTTCTCTATAGAAGCAATCACTCAACCAGGACAATTAAAGGCTATTTAGTTCAATTAGCCCTTAATTAGATCCCGATGATGTATTTAAAACAAACATTTTAACAAAACAAAAAGTAGCAAAAACTCACTAATTATATCACATATCCATAACAAAGAAACACACATTGTTAACGTAAGTATCTTCCTTACGTGCAGTGATACTTTACTTAAATTAATGTGACAAGGTCTCCAGACATACGAGCACCACTATGGAATGACAGCTAATTATCAGAAACCGTGGAATGCCAGGATCTTATCACGCAGACGACCAAGTATCATTGACTTTTCGTTTGCTGAGAGTAAATAAGTTGTCGGGACATTGACCCAGTGATACATAACGTAAGACACGGTCATAATGGGCTTAGAAAGTTTCAATTATGTTATTATTGTTGGAGACAACATGTATTTGGTGCTAGGTCATTATTGTAATATGTCATCGTTTTATATACACTCATAGTTACTATTTGTTCGCTCAAAAATAAAACCTTAAGCTGCTATTAGTTATAATTGTTGAATTTTTTTACAAATCAAAATTAAAAAAATTAAATAAAATTCCACTTATTCATCCCAGAAGGGAAATTTGTCTTTTGGTATTTACAGTAACCGAGCGTCAGCCGTAAGAACAGCGCCGCAAACGTAGGCAATTCGTGCTAATAACCTTGCCCAAGAGTTAAACACCGTGTCTCTAATGAGATTCGAACCCGCAACCTTTCGCATGTGAGTCCAACGCCCTCCCCCCTTCCCTTTTCCCTCAGCCATGTCCTTCAAAGTTTCGCCTTGATACACACACTCTTTCTCTCTCTCTCTCTCTCTCTCTCTCTCTCTCTCTCTCTCTCTGTCTCTCTCTCTCTCTCTCTCTCTCATGTAGACCCACAAACATTCACACGAAAATGTTCGACTTTGTCTTCAATTCTTCATGATGGTCTAAGGCTATTCACGTGGAGCGTTCATCCACAATTCAAAACATAACCTCTTGGTTTTCTTGACGACATCTGGCTTGTTTTGGTTTCAAATTCATCGCTGCACGTGAAAAGTATTTAGCAAACGGTGGATCGTTCAAGTAGTCTCTCAGTAGGGTTGTAACCCAGTGGCAAAATGATCCAGACTTTATCTGGAAAGAATATACTGTTGCATATTCAATCCGTCGTGGTTTAACCTCACTCACTGACATTGACTCTAGTGAATTCGACAAAAGTAAGAAGAGTTGTCATGATTGTAATTCATGTATCACGGGATAGTATTTTGCTGCTATTCTTTTCCAGGAAACTCCTTGTTTATTCTTCCACTACGATCGCGGTCCTATAATTGAACAGTTCAAATCTGCCATTTTATATGCGTTGTGCGTGGTGGCCACATTAATTTGTCTGTCATGACAGTCTATGTAAGAGAGTTATGCAGGGCAGAGTGGAAAAGCAGAGGAGTCGAGGATGACAGAAGAAACTTTGACAAGACAACACCAAGTACTGGACATGATTAAGTCTGAATGAGTTCCTTAGGAAGGCCGATGACTGAGAAGAGTGGTGTGATTACGAAAAGTCTGGTCACGGGAATGAGTGAGTGAGTGAGTGAGTGGGTGAGTGAGTGAGTGAGTGAGTGAGTGAGTGAGTGAGTGAGACAACATTGCCTAGGTTGTTGTTGATTATTAATATCCCTATCAATTGTGGAATGATAAGTCACGGTTGTCAACGACCATCGGTTCTTATGGTAAATCTCAATATAGAAATTATATTTTTAAAATTGTAAACGGAGTTAAAAATTAATAAAACATTTATAGAATTTTCATCTTTCGCAAATATACACATGTAATAAAGTTACTATCAATTTCACAATCTATAACCTTTGGCAACTGTCAGCTTATAAAATATAGTTATTTAAAGTATGGTTATTGTTCAAACAGACTAACACACATGTTTATTGACACATTGAATGGTTGTACTTGTATACAAAAATCAAAGCTGTTGCTTCAAATTCATGAACTGTATCCCTTATACTGTTGTTTATAAATCACGCAAAATTTGATGAAGTATGTATGGGTCACAAGGTAAGGCTCTTCTTTGGGTGAAAAGGAGCTTAATGGTTACTAGAACGAACCTCTAAACGGAGCGCAAATCCACACTTAAGTAAACCAGGTTGAGAAAAAGACAAGTCGGATTCTTCATAGTATTAATATAACCATTGGAACACGATATCTTTAAACGTTTGTGTTTCTATTTCTTACGTTTGTCAATTAATTTTCTTGGAGTTAATAATGATGATCTTTTTTTACGATCGAAGTGTGCACAATTATAAATGATAAGATATGATCCAAAGGCCGGTAACTTTATCAAGAAATGGTCGGAACTCTCGCTGAGGTCGGGAACGAGGAATGACACAAATACGTCATTTCCACAAAAGGCAAGCGCAAACATAGCTTCAATGTTAGAGTTGTACAAATATTGAACAGTTTGCCGGGAGAAATAGTAAGTGCAGCTTCAAAAAAACTGGATACATTTTGGAAAGATCAAGAAATTGTCAGCGACCACAATGCGAGTATCATAATTATGCCACCATCTTGGCAGAATACGACTGGAAGATACAAAACGTTGCGGAGTCCAGCGTAGATGATTATTGGAAGATGTGCTGGACATCATCGATACGTATCGCCAAATATCGATAAATAGTAAGTATGATGGTAATGATGAGTATGGTGATGATTCTTGTAGCGATACCGATGCTGTTGGTGATGAGGATGATCAAATAAATGATGACATTGATAATGATATTGGTGGTTTTGATTTCGATGCTGCTACTGATGATAACAATGGTAATGATAACGATGCTGCTGTTGGCGATGATAATTGTTTTGATGACAATGAGGATAATAAAGATGATGACATCGATGTGGATAAACTTGATGATCATGACTAACTCATATAATGATGGTCGTTAATTATGGTGCTGATATTGATAGCTAATATGATATAAACCCTGCCTCTCTTACAACAACGGTAGGTGTCATCCATTGCACTACACACAATCATAACCGCTGTAAAGGATTAAGTTACAATAAAACTCTAAGGCTACAGCGGAAAAGAAAGACACTCTACAGGTATGGAATAACCGTCCTTTGTTTACCATTGTTTACAGTCTATAAAGAAAGTCTTGAGTAACCTTAATTAAAAGAATCTGTGCTTATAGGCCCTCAGAGATGCTAGGAATTGTTGCTGTGGTATTTTGCCATTGTATACGAGAATCACCGGATAAAAGACGTGCTGTAAACAGGCTGTTAATAATCTAACCATGCGTCATAGACATGCGCAATGCGATGCACGTCCCGTCATGTCAGTCACTGGTAAACGAAAGTCTAAAAATAAATATAGAAGAAACCGGAAGCGCTTACCTGCCTTTCTTAAGGTCTAAAATATATGCATTATGATATCCTTGAGTCTAACCCGCCTTTCATAAAGATCTAACAGAAGAAGTGCATTTGGACACTCTTGGTTCAAATAAAAAGAGATTTAGAATCTAGGTGCTAGCTTCTATCATGCCAACAATACGTTTCTTTCCATCTCATTTTTATTTACCAATGATTTCAGCTATGCTTTGTTCATATAAGATTTTTTTATCCTTAAGGTATGAATATCAATTCCTTTTGTTGCAGGGGGTGGGGGGGGGGCGGGGGGGGGACATTTCTAAATCTAAGGCATTGACTTCGTGTAACTAAAAGAATATCTTTTAGTTGCATCACAACTCTATTTCACTACTTTATTCCTGTTCTCTCTCTCTCTCCCTCTCTCTCTCTCTCTCCATCTCTCTCTCTCTCTCTCTCTCTCTCTCTCTCTCTTTTTATTTTTCTTTCTCTCTTCCTCTATCTTGTGTGTGTGTGTGTGTGTGTGTGTGTGTGTATATGCGTGTATGCGTTTGTGTGTGGGTTAGTTTACCTGGAAGGAAACGATAATGGATAAAGAAGAAAATATCAAGTTAAAAAAAACACACACACTCGCATACAAGCATACAAACAAACAAACAGACAGACAAACAAACAAAGGCAAATGGTACCATAAATATCCCCAAATAATAATAATTATAGGAAGAATTGTGTGTACCACAAACAGAAAGTAAGACCATCGCTGCCATGGTTGTTAAAAAGGAAAGGAAACTGCCGTTACATAGTATGTATGAGTTATATATCAAAATGAATTGTATTGAATTTACACATTTTCCACTACTTCGGTGATCTCAGGCGATAGTTCGTTTACGTGCGTACGTGTACATGGGACTTCCTACATGATAGTCCGTCTCCGATAAGACTTGGTACTCATTTTGTCCTGGCCACTTAACGCTAGGAAACAAAAGTAATATTCTCTTATCTGTGATTAGGCCCCTAGATAGATTTGGAATCTAGATTCTATTCTTTCTATTACAAATGTTGAATGCAACTTATTTGAAAAATCGAACATGATTAGGTAGATCTAGATTATATTCTTTACTATTACAAAGGTAAAATAATCTAGAATCTAGAATCTAGATCTATAGATGGCCTATAACATGTGAAATCACTTTGATGAACGAAATGATTAGATAATCTAGATTATATATGCCTCGAGCTAAATCTAGAGATCTAGAGATCTAGATCTATATCATTTCACCTTTGTTATACAGATCTATCTCCGTTCGTGGAGCGGGGCTATCCAGCAAGTAAGTTTAACCAGGATCGTTGGTTTAGAAGGGAGCGCCTTATCAACTGAGCTTTCCGATCCCTTTATCAAATTGGATAAAAAATAGAATATTAACATGAAAATATCACATCTATCAAAATAAATAGACCCAACACATGGATTGGACAATCTAACATTATTATCCCAAATTACAAAAAAGATGTCTTGAAAAGTAGACCCTTCTTTATGTTCGTTCTTTTGTTTCGTATATTTTCTATCGCCTGTTTTGTTCGAGATTTATGGGGGGTTATTTTTTTCATGATATTATCTTCGTTTTTATTCTTATTGATTATTGGAATATTCTCTAAATATCACGCAGTCCTGTCTAGTAATTGTGTTGGTTTTTCTTGGTAGATCTATTATTGTTTTGATATCGATTTACTTGTTTATAGTCATTAATCTAATGATGAATGTGGGGATAAATGGACTTACGTATAAAATACATTGTGTATAAAGAAACTAAGTACATCGCTGCTTTGGAATATTACATTATACCATCGCAGGAGAGTTACCAGACACGTTTTATAACAGTGCCATATGGATCTCTCTGGTTATCTCTCAAATAACTAGACGGTGTGAAGTCCACTGAGAAAACGAGAGATGACTTGCTATTGATTAAATCCCATGGAAGTGTGAAAGAAATCAAAAGGTATTAACATTACTTGAGACTCGCAGACAAGTGGAATTGAGTGTATCACTAAGTACTGTGAACATGAAGCAAAGAGCTTGAATCGATACCAGGTATCGGTGATATGATGAAAATGTTGCGCCGTCTGAGATTGGGTTTGAATTTTAAAAGAATGAAAGAAGGATCGACCTTCTGCTAATCTACCACTGTAGGAAATTCTGGCCCTCCCCGTCACTTATCCTTCTCCCTCCCCCCATTCCTTCTTAAAAAAATAAACTCATCTTTATAAAAGAGCTTAGAACACCCAATCATACTATATTGACACCCAACCAATCCCCGAAAAATCATTTAAAGATTAGTGGTAAATGCAAGTAAAAAAATAAAATAAGAAATTATAATAGCTATAAAATTATAGAATTTTTTTTTTTAAATAGATACAATATTATTTTTAAAACGACGACATTAATAATGGATGCCACCATGTCAAAACCAGGCCGACGGCATCAGTGTTACAAGGAAAATTGGACACTCCAAGGAAAAAGGAAAGACCATCAATAACCTTCATTGATAACATCAAAGGGATCAGTGGCCTGAGAATGGGAGAAATAGCCCAGAACAGCAGAAGCCGAGAGGCCTAGAAGTAAGTCGCATGGACAACACGTGCGGTAGCTAACATCAGCCCCGATTTTGCTGAAGGTGACAGGTGAGCAGGTGACATAAAAACAAATCAAATAAAGAGCTTAGACATAACTTTATAATAAAGCAAAGTGGATCCCTATCGGTTCTAGTCGTGACCCGCCCACGCTACATTTGATAGTGATATTCATTTGGTAATTTTGATAAAAAAGAAGGCAACGACTTTATAATATGTATTGAGAGAAATGACTTACTGACTTATGGCCTTTCGCTTCTTAGTCGTCCGATCGGGATGCCTTGGCAGCTTCTGATATGCTCTGTGTTAGTAGTTTCCATCTTTGATGGTTGTTAGCCAAAATTGTTAGGTTGTTCAGATCTCTTTCAGTTTTTAGTCGAAGGGGCGTTGTGTTTTTTTTAAATTTTGATCAATCGTTATTGGGTACTATTGGAAGTGTCGTTACGGGGCGTCCGAAGATTTTTTTTTTGAATTGGCGTTTTGGAAGTAGAATTTCATTGCTTTCCTGGCGGATATAATTTCATATCTCCTCAATGTATGTTCGGAAAGGCGCCATGTGGGGTGTAGTATTTGAGAAGTGAGTGGTTCTTCGTTGCATTTTTTATATCATTTGTCGTTTGTTATCTTCACATGATATCGTTTTCCAAGGATTGTTTCTGACATGTTTCCTATGGAAGGTATCAAGTCTGTCTTCTTCGCTTTTTGTCAGAGCCCATGTTCCACAGTTGTATATCAAGACTGATTTTACATGTGTCTTATAGAGCTTCAATTTAGTGGTATTCTTGATTTTGTCAAGATTTTTGAGAGAAATGGTATTTCTAACTTTGGGTTTAAGACATCAAGCCCCATTTTACCTGACGTCACTGATTAACAACATCGCAGTATCCATGACGACACATTATTTATCGCCGCTTTGTATTTGCAACAAGAAATGCAATAAACAGACGCAACAATTGCTTCGAAACAATAGTGCTACTGATTTATGGTTTAAAAAACATCCTTTTGGCCTCCACCAGGGATCCGCTATCAGTATCCCAATCACAACGATTAATATTCTTTATTTTGATTAAATAACGTTGATAATGATAATACGGGAACAACAATAACGTCATATCATATTTCATCAATTACCATAATAGATACTGCATGAATATTCATGAATATCAGAGTGGTGGTGTTTCCTGATTGGACAATTGAAATTCAGGTTCCGGAATGTTGAGTCTGTCACGTATTGGTCTGATGTTGTCATTTTGGGTCATGACTGGAAATGTTTTTTAAAAATGAATCAGGTTCATTGTGAAGGGATTAATAATAATGTATTGGCCATTCTTGCTTATGTGTCTGTTCAAAAGTGTATTTATAAGATAAGATAAGAAAAGATAACATTTTACTGTGAAAGTAGACTCATTATTTTGGCTTCATCATCAACAATAGCAACTTTAAAAAACAACACCAACATATAATATAATTATATAATTATCAGTATCTAATCATGCAATTATTGATTATGTCAGTGAGAGCATGCGTATGGAAAATGGCAAAATAAACCAAAACATTTCATAGCGTTATTTATTTCATGTTGGGGACAAATTAATTTCTTCTTTTTGTCCATCAATAAACATTTTGAATTTGTAATTCTTTCGGTTTTTCTAATGATTTTATTGATCTTATCTTTATCGAGAACAACGCATTTCCAGCCCACCCTGCGATACAAAAATTCAAAATACTATCAATTGTTTTTGATCAGATTTATCAGAATCAGAAAAATAGTATTTCACATCCGCCATCTGTCCCCGGCCACCAGTGACGGCTGGATCAACCCTCGCAAGAAATATTGCCGGACGCGTTATCAGCTTAAGTAAATAATAAGCGCGTTATATAACGTGTAATAGGTCACGTGGTTATTCAATAACAAATTATGATAACCTTATTATACTAAAGAATTGCTCTACAGCTTTACTGATTACGCTGTTTAAACCTCTGGTTCAAACCCGTGCAGGTATGATTTGAAATCTAATTTTCTGTATTCCTTCTGCCCCCTTAGTAATTGCTAAAATAAAGTGACTGACAAATTCTATCGGAGACGGACTATAATCAAGGATGTCCCATGTTAAAAAACCATTGGATGATGATATCGCAGTCTTGGATAACTGGACATGGCTAAATTCAATGCAGCAACAGCAGCAGCAACAGCTAACAACAACAAACAACAACAACTACAACAACAACAACAAAAACAACAACAACAAAAACAACAACAACGCCGTTTAAACTGATACAAAAGGCTATAAATATTCATAATTATACATATATATAAAACATTTTAATGACAGTGTTTTGTTAAGTCCAAGACCCATCCAGGATCCTCAATGCACTTTTCTGGGGTTCAATGACCATTATTATCATCCTCTAAACTCATTGTGTAGCATTTGGCGCCAACGAGTCTTCTACAGCCATCGAGACCTTCAGCCAGCCAGCCAGCCGAGTTAATTCCGTACCACCTCAAAACCACAGATATATTTGTACAAAGGTTCTTTGTTCAAGAAATGCAATTCCTAAATTATCATAAATAGAGTTCGAAACACAGGTTATTTTTGTTAGACAGGTAATCAGTAAAAACATTAAAGTTTGAAATAATCCCAAGAGACATGGATACATTATAATATAATATTAATATGAAGGAAAGACTTTGACTAAACTTAGCCTATAGGTATGTCTCATAACTTTTCCATGGTGTCACCTTTGTGTTACAATTCTGGTTGGATAAATTATTTGACTGATTCGAAAATCAATGAAACTCGCCTTGGTTATAATGACAACATGATCCAGACCTTTCTGAAAAAGAGTGCACTTATAATTCTATTTGCTTCCCTCATTCACATTCAATGGGCATACGAAATACGAGTTGCTGTCTATGATACCCGCGGATGCGGATATCATGACGCCATTCTGCTGCCACCCATTCCTAGAACAAAATCAAGATTATGCTGCTACTGAGGTGGTGGCCTAAAGGAAACAAAAGAAGCCGGAATCAGCCACTTTCTCCTTGTCTCTTCATTTCCATTTCTTCCTAGGCCAATATAACCTTTTCCTCTCTGCCTGATTCTCAAAGTTGAATGAATTACCCATTATTATTGAAATCAGCTCTCCTTCAATTAAATGAGGGAAGGGAGAGAGGAAAGAGAGAGAGAGAGAGAGAGAGAGAGAGAGAGAGAGAGAGAGAGAAGAGAGAGAGGGAGACAGACAGAGAGAAAGAGAGAAAGA
>JASKDV010190824.1:0-20949 GCA_032466395.1 Aegires albopunctatus
TACTTGTTAAGATTAAGAGAACTGTTTTCAACTCAAAAGTTTTGTAATTTGCTTAATATTTAGTTTTGTATTTTGTTGTACCATAAGGGATTTAATTTATGGAAACTGAAATCCAATTTATCTTTTAATGACCAAGCTAAATATCTACCCGTCAGCAAATAAGAATGACAGCTTTTGTCAGCAATAGGATTACGACTAGACGTCTATCAGTTACACACTATTATTATTTTCGTTAATATTTTTGCTGCCAGTCCGTAAAATTGTTTTCATTTTTACCGGTCCGCCTGTGCAAAAGATTGAGAACCACTGCTCTAGACTATTATGCCACACAACCTAGGGCAGAGGGCATTATTTAATTCAATCTTAAATTTCCTTTAAATTTAAAAATAAAATAAAATTCTTTTTTCAACATGAACCATAACTGCCACTGGTCACTAACTTTCACAAGAGGTGGAAATGAAAGAGAAACATAAACAATGAGGGAAATCACTGTATATTTTCCTTTATTTTTTATTTTTATAATTTTTAAAACTGATGACGTGGTTTATATCTCTAAACAATGATAATAATTGCAACGGACATTATTTAAACAGCACAGCTATGATTGCATAAATTCACGATACACCAACAAATGCACACTAACACATAATATATGCATACACAAACTGTATTCATTGGCATCAAAGGGTGAATTATTTAACTGGGCAATAAAATCTCTCCTTTTATATCATATCATCCTATATAAATGTCAAAGATAATAAATCATCATGCTTATTTCATAGTTTGCTTTCCTGAAAGTCTATATCATTGATGACACATGCAATCAGCGCATATTTCTAATAATAGATGAAGATCTGCTTACAGAGAGATAATGTAAATCAGTGCCGGAAAAAGGTTTTACATTCTGATGAAAAATAAAGCAGCGGCCCCCTGAAAATTCCAGACAATTATATTGAACAATAAAGACGTTAAGACGTCACATAAAAGAAAGCTGTCTGTGTTTATAATACGATGTTTCTAAAAATCGGTAACAACTGTAACATTACAGGAAAAAAATATTCGTAGACAAATGTATAAATCTATATCAATAAGAGGTGCTTGGTTTTCCACTTAAAAATTTATGTGGGTCATTTTGATAGAATGTAGGTCCTGATTTTAAAACATTCGTGGGAGTCAGAGAGTTTGCTTTCCCCGACCCTTTTTAATCTGCACCTTGAAAATATAATGAGGGAAACTGTAATTTTCAAACCATTATCTCCATAACTGGAAGATCAATAAATAATTTACGGTTTGCAGATACATAGATTTGATTGCAGGCAGCAATGACGAACTACAGGAGCTAACGAACGGACTAGTTACATCTGCAGGAGCATTTGGAATGGAAGTCAGCAATAAAAAGAGTAAGATCCTGGTAAATAGCGGTAGCAATACCCCAGTGGAAATATCCATGAAGAGCATGAAACTAGGTGGTCGAATCCTTTAAATATTACCAAAGATGGCCGTTATATAAAAGAAATCAAGACCAGACTGGCTATGGCTACATAAGCAATGGCAAATCTCCATAAGACCTGGAAGAATCAACTGAGAACACCAGTCAAATTGAAGCTATATAAAGCCCTAGTTTTTTCCATTCTGCTGGATGGGTGTGAAAGTTGGACCCTTTCAGCAGAGTCAACGTGGCCCTTACAAGCCTTTAAATTCAAAAGTTATAGGCTTATCCTAGGAACAACAAGGAAAGACCGTCTAACAAATGTTCATGTCCTGAACCAAATATCACATATTTATGGGACACAAGAATCGCTACTGACGGTGATACGACGTAGAAAGCTAGCATGGTATGGGCATGTATCACAGCACAACACGCTCTCGAAGATGGTGCTCCAGGGTACGCTAAAAGGAGGCAGGAAAAAGGACACAGGCTAAATGTTGGCTGGACAATATAAAGGACAAGACTCGACAGCCCAACCCTAATAAGACAAGCAGAAGGCTGTGCTGGCTGGAGTGCTTTGACTACAGAAGCATCCCTTATGTCTCCTCTACGACCATCCCCGGTCAGGAGAATGAGGAGAAGAGAGGTCCTGGAGGGTATGTAAGTTGTTGTAAGCTTTAATTTCTAATTTTTTTTTCTTTCTGAAAAGATAGTATGCTTCACTGAATATTTTGCATTGCATTTAGCACCAAAGATATCAATCCAAATCTTTAAATATTTTTTTTATTTTGTTTTTTATTTTTCAATCATTCAGAATAACCATTCAAAGTTTGGAATGAGCATGACAAAATTTAAAATTATAAAACATTTGTTGGATAGATACACATACCACTTGTAATAAGATGTCCTTTCCTTATGTTGGAGATGTTACTTTTTTTAAATAAAGGGTAAGAGCACAATATGGCAATAAGAAGGAAGCAATATATTTCTATTTATAACTGATGGAAGTTTGAGGTGTGCCTTTAATTGCTATGATAATATTTTCACTCCAATCAATATAATACAGTAATGCATGGAATCTCCCATTTTTAATAAGCTTTATTATCCATAAATGGTATATGTCATTTGCTTGCACAATATAACACCAACAATATCAATAACTATAATAATAAAATACCGTCTAAGAAGTATATGAGGCAAATATACATTATTTCATTTGACTAAGGTTTTAAAACGACACCATAAAAAATAAATAATCGGACTGCAACCAAAATTTAAAAATTATAATATTTATCTAATGTGAATAATAGATATGTCCAAAAATTATCTATTTTAATATTTTGGTGTTAATTTCTGACTATATGTTGGCCAAAAAATCCATTCAGCCCAGAGCAAACCCAACCTATTTCCACTTTAGTTTCTTTGTACTTACACTCAGCGGCCATTTAAGCGTAAGCCAAACAATGATACAATGAAAGCTGCAACTGATGGCTATACGTTTCATGTGCGCTGATTTCTACACTATAAGGTTCACTTGTAGCCCGTAGCCGTTATTACTGCTAGAATGACAATATTTATAGGGGCCTAGGGTAAGAAAGGTGGGAGATTTATAGGCCTAAATTTGTATCTAAGTTCTGAGTTCTCAGGGGATGATTGATTTCAATAAGAAACTCACTAAAACAGTCTTTGATTGAAACTGGTGAATGCATAACTTAGATACCCCTTTTGGTTAGACTTGACATTGAGGCATTTCTTGCATTGAATCCTTCTATTTTTCCAATACCATGTTTTTTTAAATCATTGCAAGCAACGCTGCAAAGGGTCAGCCAATAATAAATAATAATAATAATAATAACTGCTCATACTTAGACAAAGATGTGATTGACATAAATGAAATACAATTAATGCATTTAAGCAGTTTATCTTGCCATAAAGGCTACAATAAAAATAAAAAGTGAGAGAAATAATCACATGAGAAATTCTCAAAAAATCTATCTTTTTAAAGCCTCTAATTCAACTTTTTACAAGGAATAATTTATTGCTTTCATTAAGTAAGTTACTCATAATGATCACATACAATGTTGTCCACTAAGATGTGATATCTCAGATAAAACAAACATAAAAATAAAAACTGTATCAAAAGCTCTTGATCAAAGAACACAACTTATCTTTCACAATCACTGTCATATAATACATGACAATTTTGAGTGGCATAGCGTTCTTCTTGTCAAATGCCTATAAAAGTAAATGGCTCAGATCTCACAAAAAGTATTTCAGATCATTGAAAAATATCATATGTTACTGTAATTTTTTTTTATAAGCATTATTCTTTCTATTAAAAGTAGCAAGTTTTAAAAATGCCTGCCATTTTTCCTTGATTATGCTAAATTTCAACCTACTTTTGGAATATCCCTTTCTTTCTCCATGTTGTTTTTTTCAATATGTGACCTATTTCTTCAAAGTGGATCATATAGAATAACTAGACAACCAACATATCAATAGAGAGCTTACACCTTCAAACGGGATTATGAATTGCCTCTGGCTTTGTCTGTGGGTGGAGCTTTTCAATAGGAGCAAAGCCCCATTGTGTAAATTAAGATCATTGAATGATTGTACTGTGGCAAGGGGGAGCCAAAAGGAAGATAAATCTTAGAAAATTGGCTTGGCTCAACATGATGCAAGACAATTTTATGCCTTATGCCAAGTGAAAGTTATAGTGCTGCTTTTCTATCAACTGCTAGATGTCATCCTTTAGTATATATTGTATGCAAAACTTGATGCAAATTATTGGAATGAAAGCAAAAATTCTTTAGTGTTTAGTTATCAAACTATCTCATATCTTCGTTTTCTTATCTATCCCTTTTATACTCACTATATCTCTGTAACAGAAATTAATCTTAATAAACTTGGTATTATATCAAAGCAATAATCCTCAGCTTCCTTTTGATATTTATGTTTCCGTCCCTAGAAGTGACATATGTTCCAATTTGAAGAAACAGTACAGGTATACAAAAAATTTTCTTTTCAAACATTCAAATAAATGTATTTGTCAATATTCATTCCATGATTCTTCACACAATCAATTAGAAGATGACAATTACAATAATGATGAATCTGTTGTTTAAAGTATGTGATTCAAATGGTAACAAATGCAATAAACCAATTTGTACAATAAATTAAATCAAAGTCTATGTACATATTCACAAGACAATGCCTGAATTTTAATACATGATTCATATAATAAGTATTTTGTAGAGGGAAAGAAATCACATTATTATTCTCTCAATTATAAATCTATAATCTACAATGATTTATGAGTGAATACATGAGTATAATTGAATACTTAACAATTCAGCAGCCTCAATTGCTAAATAAAATATTCAAGATTCCCGATCATTAAAATGAGATACAACCTGTAGGTAGCACTGACCATTGCATTCTTAGCCTCCCATGTCTGGGTTTCAATTCAACATATTTGCTGATACAGTGATCTCCTTTAAATTATAACAAAACAAAAAATTGAGTATACATATTTATCTACTAAATGTTAGAGTGAAATTTTGTTAATTTAAAGAGAAATTGATAACTTTTACATAAAAGAAAATGGTAATTAATAAATTGAATAGGGTCAATTTGAGCAGTCAATTTCTACATTGATAACTAACAGACACAAAAGCATTCTAAACTATGATGAACAATGAGAAGTATACAGCACTGTCCCGTACTGATTGACTGAGGGCATCAATGTATAATTCAATATTGAAGTTTTCCTTTGTAAACAATACCAGCTTTATGTCTTCGGTCTTAATCGACCATACAATCCTTATCTGGCCACTGTAACAAGAGCTTAGTCTATATTATTTAGAAAGAAAAAAGTCAAGATCACAGAAAGATGGAAGTCAGAAAGACCTTTTGTCAGCTGTATTTCATTAAATTGAATTGAATAGGTGAGGTGAATAATAAATAGGTAGTTTCTAACAATACACGTCACTACAATGTATTTTTCTTTCGAGATTCAAATTATGCTATGGACATAACAAGTCAAGGATGAAACAAAAGATGATTAGTGCTTAGTAATTGAATATCAAAATTAAAAGCTAGTTCTGACCTAATTCTCAACAAGCAATATGCTTGAATAATAAAATATGAAATAATTGAAATTCTTTCACAATAATGTCCTTGTATATAAAGTCAAGGCGTTGAATTAACACAACCACAAAGAATAAAATATTCAAGATTGGACGAAAATTATGCTTACCAACTACAGTAGAACACTGATATAAAGAAAAACTCCAGGCAAGACAAATAGTTCTTTATAATATCAGTAATTTGTTATTTCATTCAACCCCTTTTCAATCTATACATTTAGTCAGTCCCCCCCCCCCCCCCCTAACCTCTATTGAAATAAAGAGGGGGGAAAAAAATGGGGCACAGATAATCATTTGCTTTTTCCATCAATTTGCTTCAAGCGTGTTCGTTACAAATGTATTCTAATGTAGATGAGATTAAAGAAGAAGTAAACAAACAAGAAAAGAAATACTACACCGCAAAGCCATTGTATGCTGTGCTCAGATTTTAGATCTCACTCAGCCTCAGGCTTTGACCATGGCTCACAAGTTGCAAATTTATTCTACTAGTATTTCCATAAATTATGAAAATACAAATAATTAGTATTTGTTAAGTTAAAAATATCTAACATAAGCTAAATAAAATTGAAAATTTATATTGATACTATGAAAAAGGACAACTACTACATGTATTACAGTTGTTATCAAATAATGAAAGTTGAATGGTCATAAATTTCAAATCTCAAATGTAGGAATTACTTCTCACGATATATCACCCACAGGCACACAATTGTTATGTTAACTTTATTTACAAAAAGGAGGTGGGGATGGGAGAAGAGATTTTTGTAAGTTTCATGACTTTAAGAACTGGTTTACAGATGTAACTGTCTAACATCCCTATTTGCATTACAATTACATCCTTATTAAGGGTATCAAATTATTCTTATCTTAACAACCAGTAACCAGTAAACCCTTAAAAAGCCATAAAGATGGACAAAGCTTTGTGTTATCTACATTTTTTCACTACTTTGACTTTGGCATATATTACTGTGTTAGTATTTTCTGATTATCATAAAAAGTTTGGCGATAATTCATTTATTATTAATGCTCTTTGTTGTTTTTCACGGTGTAATTGACAAACAAGGTTTGCACCTGCTTCCCATGATGAAAGAGCAAATTAAATAAATGAACAAACAAAAAAAATACACATGATTTACTTACGATAAAAACTTTTTTCTAGTTTTAAGTTTGAATCGATAAATTCTCCATGAAATTGCCAAACCATGTTAAGATCTTGTTCACTAACTTTGTTAAATTAAACAATGGCCCTGTAAAGGAAAAAATTTGCACTGTAAAAGATATCCCAAATGCTGTTAAAATGGTAAAAGGTCTACTAGAGGATCAACTGCAATAATATAATTTGGATAATGTAGGATTGTCATGCATATATAAAAGGTTTTGTCCCTTTCAGTCCACTTATCACCCCTATCTGCCTTTTTTGATAATTTTCCCTTTTCTGAAGAATGACATGTTAGTCAATGCAATCCTGATGCATTTGGTTAAAATGAGTCAACATTTTCTCTCCCTTTCTGGCAGCAGAATAAGAAATAATACAAAATACAACCACAAATGTATTCATGTAGACTAGAGGGCAAAACTAAAAGTACAATAAAAATTAGTCCAGGGTAGAGTGAAAAAAAAAAATTAGTCCATTTTGGAAAACATATCACATTGGGAAATCTACTGAGTGATAATTGTAAGAAAGTAAACCTTTTTGTACATAATTTTCCCAACTTACATATATAAATAGTTTGTACAGATAATATATTATTTTAAATTCCAGGCTTCTTCCATTATTTCCATAGAATTACTTTCCTTTATTTATAATATTGAACAATTGACTGCTATTCCTGTATGTAGGGAGATATTCTTTGTTCTCTTCTTCTTCTCTTTTTTGTTTTTATTTCCTCCTTCAGGTTAAATGAAAATATCATGAAAATAAATATACCTGAGTCCTAAGACAGTCATGTTCAGAACATTGAAAATCATTGAACAAGTAAAAAAAAAATTAAAACATATAATTTTCACAACTTTACAATAAAGCATCTTGTTGAAGATGATTTTGAAGATATGTCTTTTAAAAAAAAACTAGTATTCCCTTGGACTAGAACAAGCATGAAATGACGACAAAGAATATGTTATATACAATGTTCCCTGCATGTGGGTTTGACTCCAGCACCAGAGATGAAATAAAATATTTGCCATTTGAGTTGTTGCATTACACAATAAAACTCCTTCTTTCAAAGTCCTTTCAAACTTTGTTATAAAAAATACATGAAATGGAATGGCTGAGCACTTCCAATTTCCAATGAAAATAGAAATATTAAAAGAAAGAGAATGTACCCCAAAACACTATCAACAATTTTCTAGATTTAAAGGAATAAACAAATAATGAATTAAATAACCCAAAGAATATCTAGAGGAAGGTAAAAGATTTTTCAAACAATTAAATGAACAATAGTTAAATAGAAATAAATACAATGTTTTTAAAAACGTCTATCGATTAATGAAGAAATAAGCAAATGGCAATAATAAAAAAACAATGCCTTGTTGTAAGATGATTGCCAGCGGTTCATGACAATAATATTTGAAAGTAATAAGAAATGTAAAGTTGAGTATTTTAACCTTAAGAATGAATAGAAAGGACAAGCAATTAAGGTAGTCTGCGCAGGTTTGCAAACTTTTTTTGGCAGCCCATAGTATTTCTATAATACAAAATCTACATATAAATGGCATAGTTACGATGATTGTTCAATGCAAGAGCCACAACTTTGTGTTATATATATTTTTTCCCCTTTTTCGCTTTCATTCAACCAATTCACACAAAACACACTTATTCATTCATTTTCTTCCTTTCGAGAATAATTAATAAAATTTTCACGTAATTCTCGGAGCACTGGAAGAAGAAGAAGTCAAGGCATAGCTGTCGTTTGTTTTTGTTGTACTCCCATCAAATCTTGACATCATTTTCTCTGTCTTTACTGACCATTCTGTGAGTCCCCTTAAGCTTGATAAGTTCAGCTTTACCCGTAAAATACTGAGGCGACTTGATGCACTGTGTGCCCAACAGCCTCTGATTAATTTTTCCATCTCAACCATAAGCTGAAAAATAATTATCAAATCAATAAAAAAGACACTGAATTTTTTAAAGAAATTTATAATTTTCTGTAATAAAATGTTTATGCCTCCATATCGTTTTAAAGCAACAGCTCTAAATATATAATTACAGCCATAATTTACATCCTTTATTCAACCTCATAGTTTCTTAAATAATTTTGAAAAATATTTTTACTTTCTTTTTCACAAAAAAGAAAAAGAAAAGACATACCTTCTGTGACTCCCATGTGTTCGGTATAGGGGGGCGCATTTGCTGGGAGACGACTACTTTCTTCATGGTGTCAAAACTAGGATTGGCTGGAACCACATTCCAAAATGGCATTTGATATTCTTCAGAAAAGGCTAAACATGAAAGAAGAAAAAGAAAATAGAAAATGATGACTCTGTTTTATGCATCAGATTTTATTCATCCTGTTTACTTGCAATAGATTATGTTTACTTCATTCATTGAGAAATAAAAATATTGTGACAGATTAATCAAGAGACAGAAATTTATGTCATATAACAAAACATCCTATCAGATCAGAACAAAAGTTTGGGTAACAATTAAAGACACAGGAAATAAAAATAGTTACACTCATTGATATAAAGGGCCTAAAAGCATAGCCTTATTGAAGAGTATTGGTAATTGATGTCTACAAGGGAAATAAGAAAAAAAGAAGTTTTACTTCTTTCTTTAAAAAAGAAACAGTGAAAGGAAGGTTATTGCGCTTCTTTGGCTCAATTAAATTTTTGCCCCCACACATAGATTGTCTGACAGATCTACAAAATGTTAAACTGTTTTAGGCGGATTGATATGTGATTTAAAAGATTTTTTTCGGTTTAATTAACTCAAATTGCCTTTTTTTAAATTGGAAACCGAACAGAGACCCATTGTCTAAGAATAACCCAATAAATTTCTCATTTCGCAGACTTCTATCCCTGAATAACTTTGTAATCATTAAATGACGTGCCCTATGCAAATTTAAATATAGATTTTGAGAACTAGACTCTAGATCTACGTATGTTATGTATACATCAACAAAAGTGCTCAGTGATACATTGCTAAACTCAAAGGTGATCTATTTATTTACATGACATTAAGCAGTCTCCTAATCATTCAAAAAATATCCTCTGGCCATTCCACTTTTGTGATGCATTTTTTGCTAAATTTTGCTTTCAAAAATTTGTTGTTTCTGATCAGAACCATTTTCAAGAATTTGTAGAAAAATTAACATCACACTGGATCTATACTCCTCACACGACCACACAATGCAGAAAGAATAAAGAAAAATTGTTGTTTCAGTTCAACAAAACAATGGCTTACTGGTTCAATAAATCAACAACACTACAATTACTGTAGCGGTATTCTTTCCCACATGCAATATTGTGAGTATTCAACTTTTATCTTGAAAATCATATAAAACCAAAACGATCATGAGTTGACACGTCGAGTTCGAATCCCGGTCAGTGCAGGCTTTATCTTGAAAATCATATTTTTTTCTTATTTCTTCTGTTCCCTTATCCTGTGGTAGGCAGGTTATAAGTGCCTAGTCCTATCGGAGATAGACGATGAACTCGGAGGTCCCATGTTGAAAATCGAAAAGAGCAGGCCGTTCCGGTCGCCACCCTGGCAAAATTTAAATCCTACCATGGTATAATTTAGAGAAACACCCCTACAAACTTCTACTCATATGTATTGACACTGTCTCTTCTTGGAGTAAGCAGGAAAAGTCTAGATCTGAAGGGAAGGAAATACATTGCCAAGGGGCAGCGCAACATGCTGCATCCATGGTCAGATATGACCAACGTGGCCTCTCTCTCTCTCATAACCAAACTTGATAGCATATTTAATCCTGTCTTCCAGTGGCTAAAAAGGGCAATTTAAGTGAAGGCTTAGAAACCCTTTTTTAAAGAAATAACATTTCTAGCATATTGAAGAAAAGAAAAGAGCTACAATATTTTTTAATTTGCTTTTAAGCTTATCAAAAGGAAATAAATTGAACATCAGGTTATCTTCTCAAGGTTTAAAAAAAAAAAAGACCTACGTCGAGCTCTTCTGGCTATTTCCCATAAAATCAGTCCAAAAGCATAAATGTCAACACACAAGAAGGCCCTAAAATGTTTAGGGTTAAGTGCCTCAGCAAGTAATTCAGGTGCCATGTATCTTTTAGTGCCAACTCTCTGAATAAGGAAAAAGACGAGAAATAAAATGGAATGGTAAATTTCATTCTAGTTGAACATAATCATTCAAATAAATCAAATCATGTACAAAGCTCTAAAGAAAAATCAAATCATCAAAGTGAGATATAATCTTACCAAATCTTCTATTGTTTTCTCCCAACCCTCTGTCTCTGTGATGGCATATCCAAAATCTCCAATGCAACATTCCCCATTGGATTTCACCAATATGTTCTTCGACTTGATGTCTCTGATGATAACAGAAAAGTATTGTAATTTTAATTTATATTAAAACAAACAAACAAACAACAAAATGAATGAGAGGGAAGAAGGGAGGAAAAAAATTCACCTCTTAAGTTACATACTTCGTCTGCAGATGTATATAAGCAATGCACCAACATAACTTTTGTTATTATCAGAAATTAGATTGGTGCCCATTCCAATGAATGGGAATTTGTATGTTTTTCTAGATTCTAGGCCTAGATTTTGATTATTATAGATCTGGATGACAGTGATAAAATGGGCATATAATTAATGGAGGTCAGCAATGTGAAGACTGGTGACTCAGCCAGGCAAGAAATGTCAAGGAAGTCACCTTATCTATCATTATTTCAAGGCAGCCACAACATTGCTAAATGAAGGCTGACTTTTTAAAATGGTCCCAAATGAGGGATGTTATGTAATAAGTTGAAGATATCACCTTGTCACTAAAGTGCTTCATTTCCCTTTTTTAATCATATGGGATAGAGTAGAGATGTGACTAAAGCCCAAAGACAGAAGGGATTTTTAATTTGGAAGGTATGAAGCAAACAAAATGTTTAAAAATTCAGAGGACAGAAGAGGTCTGGTCTGTGAACCCCAGAACTGTGACAACCCTGATTAATGTTCCAGAGCTAGGCTACCATCAAATTTAAAATGAAGATTGAATCAAATATTTCTTGGAATAATTTTAGCAGATTGCATGTTAAGATAGCACCAATTAATTGTGTATAATGGACTACCAAAAAATCCATTTATTTTAAACTTTCATAGTCATGTCTAGTATTGCTTGACACAATTTTGGGATCATTGGTAAGAGCTGAGATAGATGGTGTTGGTAGAAATCTTTTTTTTCATGCATTGATACATATCTCATTATAGATAAGACAGAGGCAAAATTCAGGACTCAAAGCTGAAAACTCACCTGTGAGCAATGTAAGGTTTCTCATTAGTTCCTGTGCCCTGTCTGATCTCATTGTGGAGATAATTAATTCCTGAAGCTGCTGAGACAGCCAATGTCAACATTTCTTCCATGTCAATGTCACTCAGCTTTTGGGAAAAGAGAAATGATTTGAAATGCAATAATTTAAAAAGTTTATGCAATTTATATAGTTATCATCATAATTTCTCACTCTTAATTTTATTTATTAATTTTTACAAAAGATATTCATGAATAATGAAACATTTAATTACAGCACATTTTCCAAATTGATGTCAAGGAATCACAAAGGAAAAGGAGTTGAAAACAGAATAAAAATAGTTTCCTTTTAATTTACTTTAAAGATTTGCCACCGTTGACCATCTGCCAGTGTTAAATGATGTCCAGTTTTTGCTTGAGTTTGTGGAGGCATGTAATGCAGTTCTTTTAATATCAACATCCAGAAAAATGGTTACCTTAAGATAATCATACAAGGAGCCATGATGATGGTAGTGGACAATAATCATATGTACTGTGCAGGATTTGCGGGCAGTGGTATCTGATGCATAGAATCCAAGGATGTTGTCATGACGAAGCAGTCCCATGTTGTAAATGTCCCTCTCTTGTTTCCAGCTGTTTTCTACCAGTGAAGTGAAAATCTTGACAGCGACCACATCTCCCTTAAAATTGCCCTTCCACACTTCCCCAAATCTACCTTGTCCTGTATAAAAAATTATTTTTTTAAAAATTAAGAAGTGTAAGGTAAAAAGAGGGGATGATGAAAAGTTATATCACAATGTACCAAAACGGAACAAAATGAGTTATTTTTCATAGATCTATGGTTAACGACAAGCACCCTTCCCTACTCAAAACTTCTGTCAGTTGTTCATATTCATTTGAAGAAGATATTTTTCAATTTGAATAACTTGGGCATCAGCAGTACAAATATCAAATCTCCAAAGTCCAACCCCCCCCCCCCCAATCCGAAGAGACTTGGTTGGTGGTGGAGGGATCCGCTTAACAGCTTCCTTGAGAGTTTGGCTCCTGGGCTTCTTGCGTTCTCCTTGTGAAGAAGCTCTATCATTAGCCAAAGAGAGAGTTTGGCATTCACTTGCCTGTGTTTCTGTAACAAGGTTGTTTCACAAGAGGGTCGTTAGCCCCTCGCAAATCCCCAACCTTGAGGACCAGCTGACTCCTATTGGGAGTCACAACCTGCTGTTTATGCTATCTGCAACCGTGGCAGAGACAGTCCCATCCTTAACCGCCTTCTACGAAAAACTGGGACTGGGAAATGGTGGAGGACCTATTCTTTCCACCCTTTCTGCTTGAGGGACCCCAGATCCCCATGGGGAATACAACTCGTACTTTAAGAAAAAAAGAGCCAAGAAGAGTCATGAGTACTTACTTTAAAGCAAGTCAAGAGGGAACATTTGAACACAATAAAAAATTGAAAAGAAGCTTTTAGACTTAGGGATTTGGCATAATTACCAACTGTGTATTTATTATCATAAATAATCTCTTTTAAAAATAGTATAATATCATGATTACATACTTGTTAAATTAATGGTACATCATTATGCAATAACTCACCAATTTGTTCAAGTAAACAACAGTCTTTGCCAGCTGTTCTTTGCACAAGGGCAGGTTGGCCAGAGCCGCTTCCAGATGATACATGATCCTGAAGAAAAAGAATGCAATTTGAAATATTTCAGAGATATCTACAGATATGGCCAATCACTACATCAGGAAATTTAAAACTATAATCAAGATACATTTCTTCTTTCTGATACAATACCATGGAATCAAATCTATATGTAATTCATCGAGAGCTAGGCTTTATTTCAAAATTTAATATTATATTCTACTGTGAATAAACGTAGTTTAAAATGAGATGTAACCCTTTGTAACCAAATTAAATGGAGGAAAGGAAGTAAAGTTATATAGAAATACTACTAAATAGAAGAAAGGATATTGAGAAATAGGTGTGGAGGGTCTTCCCTACTTATAAGATCAGCCTGATATCAACCTTAATGATGATTACCATTGATTTGCTGGCGTGTGGCTTTGACATACTTACATGAGGATGTAGTTGAAAATAATGTAGGATGTAGTAACTTTGACATACTTACATGAGGATGTAGTTGACTGGAAATTTCTTCTTCCAACAGGCCCCTTTGCTGAGCACTTGGGACATTCTTTCTTCTTCTGATCCGGCAGAGCACTATAAAAGATCCTACAACAAAAATGATGAGCAAGCCTCCAACAACCACAATAATCAACAATTTTGTCTTGCTGAGCTCTTCTCCTTCAGTAACTGTGCAGGAAAAGGGAAATAAATAATGATAATTAACAACATATCATCATGAATATCTTCATCATCATTGCTGGAAATGCTTATTTCATCATTTCTGTCACCAAAATAGTCATTCAAAACCTATGTGAATTGAGGTTTGCAATTTTGCTAAATCGGCATCTGACAAAATAGAATTAGATCTAGATCTAATTCGCGATTTTGACCGATGTTGTTCAACTTTAGGTTGGATGCTCGATCTTTTCAACAAGAAATCTATTTATAAATGGCATGTATTAAATGAAAACTGAAGATAGTACTCATTAAAGAAAATTGTGTCAACTTAAACAAGGCTTACAATCTGTACAATGCTCCTAGTACTATTCAAAATCTATTCAAACACCGAAAGCTTTGTCTTGAAAGAAGTGTAATATAACGTCAATTATTTACAATGAGCGCTCAATTTGTGATTACAATATTCATGGGCACTTTCCACATTCATGTAGCCCATGAAATAATCTTTAATTTGATATGCGATATAGGTGTATGGGCGAATTGGAAAATACAAATGAATCATGTCTCACTCATTTTGACCAGCCTTATTTTGGTTGAGCTCTCTCTCTTTCTCCTCGGAGTCATGTTATCGAGAGTTGCTTTCAAAATCAGAAAATTAATGAATTTTCAAAATGATTTTTGCATCAAAACAGTGTGGAAGATAAAGAAAAATGTTTGAAGTTTGCTGATCAACCAAAATCGTGAAATCGCCCACACCATCAAATTATGACTTTAAATAGGCCTAGATCTAGCTAAAATTTACCCAATGCGACTTGTTCCAGGTTTTCTCATGCCGCCACATAATTTTACCATTGTAAAGTGCCTTGAGGTTTCAGCAAAAAGCACTATGTAAATATTGGATACTACATGTATCATCATCATCATTATTATTGTAAATACCATTATTATCGTTATCATTTTTCTTCTTCTTCTTATAAAACTATTCATGGTGATCCCATTCCTCCCTATGCCTTCAAGATAATGTGGTGTCACCTTCCTTTCTGTTAGATTACTGAAAAATAACTAAATACATGGTTTCTATTAAGATTACAGCATAGCTACTAAATACATTAATAGGTCTTTTTAAACTCGCATGTGTACCTTGCTGCTACTGCAAGATCATTGTCATAGCAGTCATACTTAAATTATTATGGTCTCCCTATATTTGTTTTATAAGCTATTGCTACTTTTCTTAAGCCATTATTAAATAGCAACTGACAACAAGCTATTGTTCATATTTTACAATTATTTTATTTCTATTTTTACTTCATTCTCCCTTTCGCCTATAAAAAGCTAAACCAGATCAAAGTGACTCGAGCAAATTTGTATATCTTCATTCAACTTATTACAAATCCCGATCAGCTGCATTATCCAATTTAAAGAAATCACAAGAGCTGACACATTAACTAAGATAATTCTTCACTTTCCTTTCCTTTGATTTTTTTATTTCTAAATCATGCTTTCTTTTCTTTTCCTATACTGAACAAAGAAAGAGAATCAAGAGGCTTACTATTTTGAGCTGGAGTAGAGACGTTTACGTTTATATGTGAATTGCAAAAGTTCCCTCTGCAACAAAAAATCTTGTTCCCACTAAATTTGGAGTTGCAGTACATTTCCCCACTCGTTTCAGTGAAAGCGCAAGTTTTGGTGATTTCATTAAGCTTGATGAAGGCAAAACACTGTGAAATAGAAATCAGATCAAATAATGATCTAGGGTGCTATCAAAGTTTGGTACTGGTAGTAATATAAAAATGTGGCGAATAAAATATCTGTGAATTCACAAGCACAATTGAGAAAAACATGGAACTGGAAATGAGAAAGTTAAAATCATATTCAAGGCACACAAAAAAAAAAAAAAAAAAGAAAAAGAAAAAAGAAAAAAGAAAAAAGAAAAAGAAGAAAAAAAAAGTAAAGAGAGATCTGGCACTGACAATGACAATAGTAACTAATATCCTCTTAATTAGCCATTATAATCATAAAGACTGCAATAAAACACATCCAAGTTGGTTTTTCAGTTAAGCTTTAGTTTGAAAGATACAAGTTTCCGCCCTCAAGTGTCATTCATCCCTTACAAGCAAGAAAGTCAAATATATATCAAAGCAACCACCAATGACGGTAATTCACACTCCTAAACAAAAAATAACCTAGGCCCCTTGGATTACATACAACAACATTACTTTCATCAGGATCGCCCGACTCAATTTCTCTCTCACCAGGAACACGATAACTGCAGGATATTTCTTTGGCCATATTATAAATGGTAGACCCAACGTATGTCTATGGGGTTTGTTCAAAGCCATTCCAAGCAATATTCCAAGTAAAAGGTGAAATCGTATTGATTAATGGTTACTTTGCTGTTATAATGTCTCTCGTATTGTCTTCAAGAAATGTGTGAAAAGGCATATTTTCAGCCAAAAAACATTATTATTTTAAATGATATCACTGCCATAAATCCTTGTACTTTATAGATATATGATTACTCTCACAATATTGCAAAAAACTATATAGTGGTGAAATAAGGTACAACATAAATCAATCATCGGTGGTGTAAATATGCCCAAAAACATCTTTCATATTATATTCTACTCTCACATCACCCCCTTTCCACCATGAAACACACACGCACACACACGCTTCTCTGAATTACAATAACAAAATGATTAAGAAAAATACATGTAATTAAGTAAACAAAAATGAATAATATATGTCCTTGACAGCCAAATCATGAGAATAAGTTAATTCAAACCAACAAATCAATGAACGAAAACAAAACAACAGTAAACTAATCCAGAGAGGATTAAATGTTCACACAGCTATAATCTTGCATAATCTTTTGGTGCTTTTGATATAAACAAATTTGATAATAGAACGAAACATTCTCACACGTTTGTTATCAGCAACAGACAATTGCATGAAAATTGTTATTTTCTCTCCTCAACTCATAAATGACTGCGAAATTAATGTGTAAGCACTTTAATACTTTACTACTTTTTTTCAGTTACATCTGATAAACATTCCATAAAAATATTTGTTTATACTAGTGTGCTGGTTATCAGTTGGTGGATAACAATTTTATATGTGGCCAATTTGGCATTTTAATGGTATGACAAATTGCTAAAAATGACCGTGGAGCACTTTCTGGGAAATTGTATACTTATCAGATTACATAATATATGTATATTTCTAATGTGCTAGGAGAATGTGTCCTTAAAATAATGTTTATATGGGGGAGCCTGGGCAGCTTGCTGATTATCAATTATGAAAGGTGTTGGATAATGATTTTATGTTGCACTTGATTTGGCAGTCGAACAACATGACACAAATGTCTAAAAAAGGCTATGGGAGCACTTTTTGTGAAGTAATATCCTTTTTTGTATTCATATTCATCCTGGCGTGCTTGAAGAATATATCCTTGAAATATATATATATATGTTGATATGAGTGTTAGTTGATTTTTAGAATACGGAAACTTGAGGTATTAAAAAATAAACTTGCTCTCTTAAAAATACATAATATAATAATTCAATCAATAAAGTCATATAAATGTATTATAAAATAAGGTATGAGACATCATCATACAGGGTTTATACAGCAATCATGAATAAAAATTCAAGACTTTTTCAAGACCCCAGACACAAAAATCAAGACTACAAATTGCACAATGAAAGAACTACTACATCAACGAAAAGTGGCAGGATTTATGTCTATACATGTAGGCCTACTTTCAATCAGAGACCAATGTTTGAACTGATTTCCATGGCATCTTATGGCGTTGGCGAGAAAACCCTCTAAACCAGAGGATTGGCAATTCTGTAGGGTAGATATACCATGAGCGAAAAAAATCGAGTTAAGAAAACAAAATTGAGCTTTCTTTATCATCCACTTTTTTAAAACCAAGCCACGCCAATAAAGTTGGACAAATTTAAAGACTTTTTCAAAACTGGCCCTAGATTCTTTCAAAAGAGGCGATTTTCCAAGTCTTGAATTGCCGGCTCAAAATTCAAATCTTTTTCAAGACTTCAAGACTTGCGTACGGACCTTGTCATATCCATTACTATCATCATCATCACCACCAACTGCACATCATTATCATCATCATCATATAATCAATGGCATATATTATATACTCTTGTATGTAACACTACTATTATTATTATTATTATTATTATTATTATTATTATTATTATCATTATTATTATTACTTTCACTTTTGTTCATTTGTTAAATTTTGAAAACCCAATAAAATAGGAGAGAAATTTTTTTTTTTTTAAATAAGAAGTAATAATTAAAAAATAAAAGGTGCTCTAACAACTAGGTTATGTAGTATTATTTCTAATTATCAAGACGCTCATCGACAGGCATATCAGCAAACACATATTTAGATTCATAAATAAACAATATAGTTCAATAGGTACTTAAGATGAAGATTGATTAATAATAGTTCATGAGAGATGGACTAATAAACAAATGCGGAAATGCAGAGAGACACAGAGAATAAAAAATAGTGAAATAATCTACCAAATCCTGATTAAATATGTGCAGTGCCTAATATTGGTGCTCAAATGGGTGTAAAGAATAACAACACTTACTCTCCCTTTTGTTTTACAGGTATTGTTGACACACTCAGTGTTGGCCACATCAGTGCAAACACAGGTGTAGGTGGGGGAATCTTCTTCCTCCTCCACCACTACCTTGTAATTGGTTCCATTTCTCTCAGAGATCACTGGATTTGCTGCAGAAGAAAAATATAAATAAAGATAATTTACTTTAAAATAGTCAATAGAACATGAAACCCTATGCCAATATAGATGACATAATGAAATAAATGGCATTATTATAATAATGCTCACAATTAACTCTTTCAATACCTCAAGCCGCTACAAATGACTTAGCTTTACAACATGATTGTAAAGAGTCGTATTGTCACCCCTATCAACACTATAAATACAAGAATAAATAATTCCCTTTAACTTTCTGTATGTTTATGTATTTAAGTCAAGTGTGAATAGTTTTCTTAAAAGCATGGTAAGGATGATAGGGATTGTGGCTTAACAGGCAGGTCCAACAGTAAACAGTTTAGGATATGGAAAGAGAAAAAAGTAAAGTTTCTCAGCCATATAATACAATAAGTAACAATAACATTTGACATTACAACCCTCTTCCCTAGCGGGTGCAGTCAGTGCAATAATAATACCATCAATAAAACTTAAAATGTGTAACCTAAATCCAGTAGCTTTGGAACCAGGGTTTCCAGATGTATTTTCACAGAAGAGCCAAATTGATCAGATGAAAAAGCCCAAAAAATCTCCAAATTAATTTTGGGTTATTTTTAACATATTAAACAATTTTTTCATTATTGTCACATAGAATTTATCAAATGCATTTGTCATTGATGGAATTGTTTACAACAAAAAACAAAACTAATTATTTTACTAATCTAAATCAAGCTACTCAAAGAGCCAAAAAATCCCCTATAACTCCAAATCGAAATTTCGGAGCCAACGGTGAATAAAAGTCCCCACATTTCGGAAATTTGGCCCCAAAAGAGCCAAACTGGCATCCCTATTTGGAACTGGAACATCAATGGCATACTGTTACAGGTCGGGAGAAACACAAATGGTTTCTGAAATGTTAATGTTGAAAGGGGTTCTATTTTATTGTCTCCATCGGCAGACTCTTTGGTTAGATAAATCAAACTAGGTCCAATGTAACAAATCATAAGAGAGGAAAAGAGGCGGTGAGGGGTGAGAGAGAGTAGGGCGGGGGATAGAGATGGATAGAGAGAGAGGGGGAGGGGGAGAGACAGAGAGGGGTAAGGAAAGGATGGAAAGAAAGCTATATATAAAAAAAGGGGGGAGGGGGGGGGATATGAAGAGAAGAATATTGATTTCAAAAATTGTGCGCTAGGAATAGGAAAAATTAATATCAAGAAATTTAGATTTACGAGGTTGTGGAGAAAACTGCACTGAAAAGAAGAGATAATATAAGAAAGAATAGGTGGAAACAGGAATGCAAAGAGAGAATTAATGAAAGCATTAGTAAGAAAGAAAAGGGTGAAAAGGTGCGTGGAGTATCCTTCTCCAATTCCATTCAGTCTCCTCCAGCCGGCATACATCGTCGACCGCGAATTATTTTCTATTGGGCACCCTCACGCCGCTACTTCGTTGAGAGCCGATGCAAGGGATTCAATGAAAAAAATTGGTTTGTGGGTAAACATGGGCACCGTGGGCTATTATGTTCTAAGAAAGGAATCGGTTAACACTGTCAGAAGCCTGACAGAAGAAGAAGCACCCTATTCCCCACCCTCCTTTTCGCACATTTATTTCCTTATTTAAGCCAGTCTTTGGTTTCCTTTTCTAATCATTTCTTTGTCAACGTCCGCCCATTCGGTTATGGAGCATGACATTTCTCTTTATGAAACGAAATGGCGGAAAATGGCAATTATATCGAAACTGCGACAGAAAGAAAGTTAAAGTGAAAGAGGATGGCGGAGAGGGGTAGAGACAAATAGAGCATAGTTGCTTGCTCTCTCTCTCTCTCTCTCTCTCTCTCTCTCTCTCTCTCTCTCTCTCTCTCTCTCTCTCTCTCTCTCTCT